>JANTCA010002512.1:0-11296 GCA_024741275.1 Chironex yamaguchii | reverse complement strand
GTTGACAGTTAACGCTGCAGAGAAAGACAATGGGAAATCACGGAAAGTCGTTCCTGAATATGACTAGGAGTGACAAAGTTTGTCAATTCAGAAAATAATATGGAGGACCTTCTCTGCTTTTGAATGGTGGGGCAATGCCCATGGTGCCCCCAGCACCAGCCGCCACTGGTTAGAATACTGTCCTACTGAAAACATGGTTGCCGATATCTTGACCAAACCACTGCATAAAGGGCACTTCCATCAGCTACATTACAGGATGGGCATTCATCAACTGACTGCACAGATAGCTCTCTAAGTGGGAGTGTTAGTAATATTGTAGTGAAGTATCTATCAGAGTAGTTATCACCATTCCTATGTTCTGTAAATTATCAGTTGTTAACATTCAAGAACACTGCCTTTTGATAACAATAGGTTAGTTCCTGTTTCCCATGTCAGATCAAGTTCAATGTTTGATATTGTCAGAATGAATCGTTCCTAAGTTGATTATATTAATGAATCTAGAAGGAATTTATTCATTGCTTTGAGCTCTTCTATCAGTACTTCTTCTCGTGCGCCTTTATAGTTCTCAACATCCCTGTAGGCTAGGGCGCTGGCAATAGAGAGAGTATCGGTAAAAGATATTCTATCTTCAGCTACCCCTAAGCATGGTGGTAGATTTATTACATGTCCACCAGGTCAGGAAAGACGGATGAACAGTCAAGGGCTAGGCGCGTTTACTCATAGTTTGTGCTTGGGGCAGTGGGAACAAGTATATCTGTCAAGGAGACAGGCATTGGAAGTACAACATCTTAACTGACTTGTAAATTAAATGCTGAGGTCTCCGAGCATTCATCCACCCATTGATCTATCCATTCATCTATCTACCGATCCCTTCAAGCCTTCACATATATATCTAAATGTCTCATTTCAAGGTCTTCCAATGCCTGAAACAAAGTATGAATAACTCCTTGGCTTACGTGGCTATCGACATCGCAGATAAAACATGCATTTATAAATACGTCAGATCTAAACAGCTATGCTTCCAGCGCGGAGCACCCGTCACCATCTATCTACAAAAAAAATACTTGACTGATACCGGCAGAGCCCTTTTCAAAATATTATTGGCATCCGCGTTTTATCTATGATCTCCTGGCTCGGTCTCTATCAGCCCTGCCAAATGCGCCCATCTATGGATGCGCCAAGGCCAATCATACCCAAGATCCAGGCATGCAAAAATCGAGTTGCCCACGTACTAATGTCGTCTTATCCTACTCGCGTGACTTTTTCCTACCTTTAATTCATTTCAAAATCAAGCGAATTGTTCGCGCAATAACAAATCTCACTACTTTTCAAACGCAAATACGGGCATGCTTATTCTTGACACCTTCCTAGCATCTATAAAATCACTTACCGGTCAATGCATTCGTTCCTCCATGCACCAATTCATTCGTCTGTTCACTTTTTCCCAATTATGGTTTCATTCATCCATCCATTCATCCATCCATCCATTCGTACATCCATCTTGGAAGACATCATCTTATTGAAACATCCTTTACCTTTCATCGCCCTGGAGTGAAGGGAGATAAAGGAGGGGGTCAACACCCAGTTTTTCATAATCGTTGTCAATTAGACTTCCACAAATACAAGACAGAAGTTGGTAGGAAAGGTTTGCATTAATCTCTGGGAAAAATATCGTCTGAGCATACGAAAAGTCCCCTCCTATACGTTTCGGCAATAACGACCATAAGTCTCCGTAGGCTACGGCATTCGCATTAGACAAAGCATTAGACAAATGACATTATATCTTCAGCTACCCTTAAGCATGGTGGCAGATTTATTACATACCCACGAGGTCTGCAAAGACGGATGAACAGTCAAGGGCTAAGCACCCTGACTAAAAATTTGTGGTTTGGGCGCTGGGAACAAGTATATCTGTCGAGGAGACAGGCATTGGAAGTAAAACATCTTAACGGACTTATAAAGTTAATGCTGACGTCTCCGGCCATTCATCCGAACATTCATGCCTACGTTGATCCATCCACCGGTCCCTTCAAGACTTCATATATATAAATTTCTCATTCAAAGGTCTTGCATTGCCTGAAACAAACCACTCATAACTCTCTGGCTTAGGTTTCCTATAGACATTGAAGATAAAATATGCAGCAATAGATACGTCAGATTTAAATATCTATGCTTCGATCACGTAGAACGTTTCACCATCTACTTACACAAAAATAATTGACTGATACAGGAAGAGTGCTCTGTCGAGACTAATATTCGCTTCCGCGTCATATCTATGATCTATGATCTTGGGTCTGTACCTTTCAGATTCGTTAAATGAGCCCAACTATGGATACGCCAACGCCAATCATTAACCCAGAGATCCATTAATGCAAATATCGAACTGTCCACCTACTTATATCACCCTACCCTACTTGCATCACTATTTGGAATCCTTAATATACTTAAAAATCGAGCAACCTCCACGCGTAACCACTAATATCACTATTTCTTAAATGAAAAAACTGGCATGCACATCGTCACTCCTTCCGAACATGTATCAACCATTTACCGTTCAATGCATTCGTCCTTCGATGCACCAATTTGTTCGCCAGTCTATTTCTTCCCAACAAATGCGTTCATCCACCATCGATTTGTCCATCCTGGAAGACATCAACTTATTAAAACTTACTTTACTTGTGATCGCGTTGGAGCAAGGGGAGATCAATGAGGGGTTATAGACCCCCCTTTTTGACAATCCTTGCGAAATAGACTTAAATAAATACACGACATCAGTTGCTAGAAAAGGTTCCCATTAATACCTAGGAGAAATATCGTACCTTATTGAAACTCCCCTCCGATACGTCTCGGACCTAAAGACCATAGGTCTCCGCAGGCTACAGCATTGGCATTAGACAAAGCATCGGTAAATGACGTTATATCTTCATCTACCCTTGATCATGGTGGCCGATTTATTACATACCCATCAGGTCCGCAAAGGAGGAGGAACTGGCAAGGGTTACGCATACCAACTTATAATTCTTCCTTGGGCTACTGGGAACATCTATGGTCTGTTATGGAGACAGACATTCCCAGTACAACGTCTTAACCGACTTGCAAATTTAATGCTTACGTCTCCAGGCATTCATCCACACATTTATCCATACATTCATCTATCTACCGGTGCCTTCAAAAGCTCATATGTATTAAACTCTCATTGTAAGGACTTTCATTGCCCGAAACAAACTATTCATAACTCCCTGGCTTACGTTTCCTATCGACATTGTAGGTAAAGCATGCAGTTGTCAATAAGTGTGATCTGGAACATCTATGCTTGAATCTGGCAGTCCGTTTCACCATCTATTTACACTAAAATAATTGACAAATACAGGCAGAGTGCTTTGTCGAAACGATTACTCGCTTCCGCGTTATACCTATGATCACCGGGGTCCGTCTCTTTCGGTCTCGTTAATTGCGCCCATCTATGGATACGCCATGGCTAATCATCCAACCAAAGATCCAGGCATCCAACCATCGAAGTGTCCGTCTAGTTTTTTCACTCTATCCTACTTGCGTGACTATTTTATATCCGTAAGATACTTAAAAATCGAGCGACCAGTCCGCGCAATAACAAATCTCACTAATTTTCAAATGCAAATACAGGCATGCAAATTGTTGAGTCCTTGCGTTCATCTGTCAAGCATTTACCTGTCAATTCGTTCGTCCGTCGATGTATCCATTCGTCGTCCAATCGATTTCTTGCCAATGATGGTATAAATCCTTCAACACATCTATTTATTAAAACTTCTTTTATCTTGGATCGTGCCGGAGTGAAGGGAGATAAATGAAGGAATCTAGACTCCGTTTCCGATAATCGTTCTCAATTATCCACATATACACGACAGAGGTTGTTACAAACGTTTCGAGTTAATCCCTACCAGAAACATCCTCGGAACATAGGCACTGCAAGCCTCTTGCCCATACGTTTCGGCGCTACCGACCATAGGTCTCTGTGGGCAACGCCATTGGCAGTAGAGAAAGTGTCGATAAAATGATACTATCTCTTAAGCTACTGCTGGTCTGGTTGGCCAATTTTCTACATACCCACCAGGTCCACAAAGACGGTTGTTCGGACAGGGGCAACGCAATTTACATATAATTCGTAAATGGGGCACTTGGAACACGTATGGTCTGTCAAGGAGGCAGGCACTGGAAGAACAACGTCCTGACTGACTTGCAAATTTAATGCTGACGTCTCCAGGCATTCATCCACACATTCATCCATACATTCATCTATCTACCGGTGCCTTCAAACGCTCATATGTATTAAACTCTCATTGTAAGGACTTTCATTGCCCGAAACAAACTATTCATAACTCCCTGGCTTACGTTTCCTATCGACACTGCAGGTAAAGCATGCAGTTGTCAATAAGTCTGATCTAAAACATCTATGCTTGAATCCCGTAGTCCGTTTCACCATCTATTTACACAAAAATAACTGACAAATACATGCAGAGTGCTTTGTGGAAACCATTACTCGCTTCCGCGTTATACCTATGATCTCCGGGGTCCGTCTCTTTCAGTCTCGTTAAGTGAGCCCATCTATGGATACGCCATAGCTTATCAACCAACCAAAGACCCGGGCATCCAACCATCCATGTGTCCGTCTACTCATCTCACCCTATCGTACTTTCGTGACTATTTTCTATCCATAATATACAAAAAAACGAGCAAGCTCTACGGGCAACTATTAATATCACTATATTTCAAATGAAAAAAACCTGGCGTGCTTACTCGCGACTCCTCCCTAGCATGTATCAATAATTTACCGTTCAATGCATTCGCACCTCGATGCACCAATTCCTTCACCAGTCTAATTCTTCCCTACGAATGGGATCATCCATCCATCCATCTATCCATCCATCCTGGAAGACATCAACTTTATAAAACTTCCTTTACCTCTGATCGTGCCGGAGTGAAGGGAGATAAATGAACGAATCTAGACTCCGTTTCCGATACTCGTTGTCAATTATCCACAAATGCGCGACAGAAGCTGTTAGAAAAGGTTCGCGTTAATCCCTACCAAAAACACCCTCAGAGTATATTCATTGGAAGCCCCCTCCTCAGACGTTTCGGCGCTAATGATGGGTCTCTGTAGGCTCCGCCATTGGCATTAAAGAAACTATCGATAAATTGATGTTATCTTCTCGGCTACCGCTGGTCAGGTTGGCCAATTTCCTACATACCAACCAGGTCCACAAAGACGGGTGGACAGACAGTGGCAAGGCAGGTTTACTTACAATACGCAATAGGGGCACTGGGAACACGTATGGTCTGTCAAGGAGGCAGGCATTCAAAGTACAACGTCTTAGCTGACTTGAAAACTTAATGCACGAGGTCTACGGGCATTTTTCCACAAATTCCTCCATATATTCAACTATCCACCGGTACCTTAAAGTGCTCATATATATATTGCAAATAATTCTGATATAAACTTCTATGCTTCAGTGCAGCAGTCTGCTTCACCATTTATTTACACAAAAGCAATTGACTGATACCGGCAGGGCGTTCCCGAAACTATTATTCGCTTCCGCGTTATATCTATGATTTCATGGCTCTGTCTCTTTCAGCCCTGTCAAATGCGCCCATCTATGGATACGCCAAGGCCAATCACTCAACCAAATATCCTTGCATTCAACCATCGAACTGTGTACCTACTTATGTAATCCTTGCCTACTTGAGTGACTATTTGTTTCCTTTCATATATTTAAAAACTGAGCGACGTGTCCGCGCAATCTCACTATTTTTCAAATGGAAGTACGGGCATGTTTATTGCTGACTAATTCCGTGCATCTGATTCTTTACAGAGCCACTGGGTCCGCAAAGATAGGTGGAAATGCACGAGTAGGAAAAATACTTTTATCCTTCGTGCATGGGCCAATGTAAACACGTATGACCTCTCAAGGAGACAGGCATTGGCAGTACAACTTCCTCGCTAACTTAGTACTGCATACTTAATTTAATGCTGCATTCATCCACATATTCATCCATATATTCATCTATCCACCGGTCATTTCAAGTGCTCATATATATCAACCTCTCATTCTAACGTCTTTCATTGCCCTACCAATCCGGAAATAACTCCCTGGCTTACGTTTCATATCGACATTGCAGATAAAACATGCAGCTTTAAATCTAAAAATCTATGCTTGCCGCATTTCATCCCGCAGTCCGTTTCAAGATCTACTTACACAAAAATAATTGACTGATAGAGGCAGAGTGCTTTGCCGAAACTATTACTCGGTTTCGCCTTATATCTATGATCTCCTGGCTCGGTCTCCTTCAGCCCTGTCAAATGCGCCCATCTATGGATACGCCAGGACCAATCATCCAAACCAAGATCCAGGGATCCAAACATGGAATTGTCCACCCACTAATGTCATCTTATCCTAATCTCGACTTCTTCTACCTTTAATTCATTTCAAAATCAAGCGACTTGTTCGCGCAATAACAAATCTCACTACTTTTCAAAAGCAAATGCAGGCATGCTTATTCTTGACGCCTTCCTCCATATGTCAATTTTTTACCAGTCAATTCATTCGTCCCTCGATGTATCCATGCTGGGGAAGTAGCTATGTGACAATGACTGTCGGAATTTCTCCGCCTGAAGGTGGTACCTACATCCAGAATACCGTGGTCTATTAAGCTGTTAAAAGTGATTACTTCAGTCTTCACCTTACTCACTTGTTTTCCAGTAATATATAATTTCCCGGAAATGCATTGTGTCCAGAACCATTTGCTTGAGAAAATATGGCATATTTTGACTTGGCTCTGGCATAACAAAAAGTTGAAGAAGGGCTACAGGCGACCCTTTTGCTGTGGACTGGAGATGCAGAACGCGTTATAAAAAACAAGACAAAATCCCTTTATGCAATGAAAACTGAGATAGGTGTCTCATTTGGAGTTCAGATCTGGCATCACAGATCAAGCCATGCCCTTAGCCAGTATGTGTTAACAGGGCCGATATGAGGCAAGAAGAATCTGGGGGAGCATAGCATTTTGATATCGTGAGTTAAAGTGACCTTCTTTAATTGCCACGATCTTCAGACAGCATTGAATGCATTAGAATGCATTAGAATGCATTGAATTCATTGAATGCATTAAATGCATTAGAAGGATGCTGCCTCCAGAATTGTCGCGTTTTGTCCCAAATTAAGAAACAAATGGAAACGAAACCAGCAATTAAGGATCAAAGCTTATATTATACAAAATTTTGTCTCATAACAATTCAATTTTTTACGTAACTATTTAAAGAACTCGTCCATGTCGACTTTTCGAGCACGTTCACTTTTAAAACGAAAGCACAACTACTTGTGCCTGCCGTAACTGTAGCATCAATACATACTTAGGTCATATTATACGTGACAATGTGACAAAAGATGATTCTGACATGGCAGTCAAACAAAGAAATGTTGACACGGTTGAAATAAGTTTGCAAGTGTCTTGGCAAGCATTCCTAGATCACAAAGTGCATCAAGTATAGGCTGAACGTATTTTTGAAAAAAGTAAAGGTACTCGTTGACAACAGTAGATTATTTGGGCGAAGGGAATTCAATACCAAGCTTTGTTAACATTCACGTTTCGGATTAGGAAAATCGATATGCTTTGAAAAAGCCACTGAGCCAATTGTGCAGTCAATGTCTCGGTTTTCTTCAGTCTTTTTGGCTCTGAAAGAATTCTGTCAGTTGCTTCAAATTAGGTGCATCTTATTGCTGTTTCTAAGTCATCTCTTTGACAAGAAGGGGGACTTACACTTTTGCTAAATAAATATTCATACACGCTAAAAGGTTGTGCATACAAAAGCTCTGGTGGAATTTAGATTTTTAGGAAGGGGTGAAACCCCCATTGCCCTCCCCTGGCTATGGGCCTGGATCAAACACAAAGAATCAAAAGTGCTAAGGCAGAGGCAATTGTAGAAGAAGACTAAATGAGAATCACACATGTGTTAGCCATTTACAGTCACAGTCAAATCACTTTTCTGTGCAGTATAGCAGTCAAATCACACGTCTGCAACTTTTGACTGAGAGTTAGATGTAGAATTCGACAGGGAGAATGGTTGCATAATATAATTAGAAAACGCCAAGGTTGACTTTTTCTTGTTGTTTCTTCATTGTTCTAAATGTCTTGGGAATTCAGCGATTGATTCCTGAAATAAGTCACAAAACTATCTTTAAACAATCCTTTTGTGGTACAAAACTTGAAAATCGATTTGAAAATTTGCGACATTGCGCTAAAATCATACTTAAAAGCTTTTTTTGTCTTGCACTTGCACTTATCGCCGTAAACGTCATCTGTTGTGGCTGGCATTTGACACATTCCTCACATAACCCACTGAGATCGATTCGCCGCCATCTCTCGCGCCACCTCGATCGGGTCCTGCCGATTGGTGGTAAGTAGATTGCCGACTTCCAGGTCATCTGTTACGAGACGAGCCCACAACAGTTTGGGTGCGTTACGGGGCATATGCCATTGGGCCGGCCGTTTGCTAAAGAAGATGGCGTTTGGCACCCGTTCACGAGGCATACGTGCCAAATGGCCAAACCAGCGAAGACGCTGGTTTCTGACGATGGTGTCTATTGGCGGCTGGTCACAGCATCGCGACCGGATTGAAACGTTGGTGATCCGATCTCGTAGGCTCACCCCAAGAATGCTCCCGAGGCACTTCATTTCAAAGGTCTCCAAGCGTTACATGTCTTGGCAGCGTATGACCAAGTTTCCGCGCCACATAACTACACGGGGACGATGGCGCTGTTGAAGACTGACACTCTTCAGAGTACGAAACGTCAGTAAGGAAAGTACATGTATATGGCAACCTGTATGTATGTATGTATGTATGTATGTATGTATGTATGTATGTATGTATGTATGTATGTAGCAAAACTAGCCAATCTTAGACAAGAAAGGAAACAAAGGAAGAGAAAATGAAGAAACAAAACATTATTGGAAGAGTCGAAGTGAAAAAACGAACTGTTTCTGCCTACAGAGTACTAGTTTTTTTAGTTTTAACATAGACAGACTCCAATACACTTAGATGAAAAGACGATCTAGCTGTGCCAATTATCCGAAAGTTCTCGTCCTTATACATTTTAGCGCATTCTCAATTTCTTGTAAACGTCGGCCTATGGCAGACTCGCATGTTTTGGCAGTCATTTTCGCTTTCCAAGCGCGAGATGGCTGTTCTCTAGGAGGAATTTAAGCTTAACATAGATATGTATACACGTATGGGAGAATGTATTGTTGTTATCTTAAAGCCTAAATACATTTTCGTACATAAGGAATTTCAGAAAAAATGCATAATAAATGGCCTTTAATGTTGTTATGGTTTGAATCTTGGCCATTAACCAAGATTCAAACCATAACAACATCCCTGCACATACAATATAACTCATAAGTCTACAGACCTGTATCAAAAAGTGCGGATCTGTGATCTTGTTTTGACAACAACCTTCACAGGGATGTGCAAAGTTCTGTCGGAGGCAAACTGTATTGCCCCTGTCCATATTCCCACCGGTCAGCATCCTCTATTATAAAATCAACAATAATACTAAATAAACCTGTACAAAACAACATTATATATTTTATCATAGGATCGAAGCGGACTTGTAGTCGTAGCCGAGTTATTCTAATCCTTACATCATTTGTTGTTTTGTTTTTTATTGAAAATTAAGCCGCGCCTCATAATCTCGGCAAATTAAATAAAATAAAATTCAACGCAGCGGCCTTTTTTCATTACGTATTCTACTAATCCAGTTAAGAATTGTAATAATAAAATACGCAGCATTTTTTATATTTGATATCCGATTTAATACCAAATAACATATTTCGCCTTTTGAAGTATTAATTACATACTAAATCGAAGGCATGAGTGATACACAGATAGATGTGGCCTTGCATGTTTAGTAAATCGTAATAAAAAATAGTATTGTTATTCTCGTTGACATGTTCTGTATAAAGTTTACATTCAATCATGTGTAATCGGTAATTCAAATTGAGTATATTTACGTCAACTAAGGAAGTTATGTTTCTACCACTTAATCACTTTGTTTGTATATTGGTCTTCCTGTTAGCAAAAGTAATGCGTTTTAAACGCATCCTACTTAGATTTGTACAAGATTTTGGTATTTAGACTGGCTCAAACTGGTGATGATCCGGATTAAATTCTAGATTCTTGAGCACTTCAAATGGTAATGATAGTTTGATAAAACCACAGCTAGTGAGAATCTCCGTGTGGGGGAAAAAATAGTTACTATGACGCATTTTAGTAAATAACTGGAAATACAACCTAACACAATTAGCGCAAGTTTGCGCTCTCCAGGTGCTTCTTGTTTTCTAGTATTTTCACCATTTTATGTAGTCGAATATGAAACACAGAGTGACTATGGCAAACCATAAAATCATGGAGCTCCGCTTTTCATAAATAGTTCATGTGTGGTTAAAATTAATAGTATGCCAGAGTTGATTTTCACCTCCCTCCACCACACACACACACACACACACACACTCAAAAATTCACCTCAGCAAACCTGGCCCTATTTTTAAAAAGGTAGGAAACTTTTGGTTTGGCAAGACAAACGATTACGATCACAAAGAATAAAGTCATTTCTATGAAAAAGCAATTGCCGCGGCGACCTGAGCAAAAATCTGCAACTCACCACACAGCATACACAATGATGATGGCAAGTCTACACTGTCGGCAAATCCAGGTCTTCCGTCCAAAGGGAGGCCCTGCAATGGAAATGTAAGAAAACAAGGGAAAAAGGCTATCATGATCAAGAAGCATTGTACCCAATCTTACAGACGGAAGGAAAACTTGGTCCAAAATCTAGACCACTGGAGCTGATGGGGGCGATTGGCACATCGCCATTAAAGGTCAAGCTTAAGAGTAAGAGTAGGAGATAAACATATGTGGGAATATGACGATAAGGAATATCATATAATATCAAACCATATATAATATATAATATCAATATATAATATCATATATAATACCATATATAATATCAAACCATAACCATTTCAAGTCAATTAAAATCTTAGATTCTTACAAGCATCATCTCGAAGATGTGCGCCTATCAGAATATCTGGCAGTGAATATTGGTTAAACAGCTCAACTCAACTCTGCCAATGGAAAAGAGGGCTTTGGAGTCGGAGCCAGAAGTCGGAGCCGTGGCTTTTAGGAGGACTCGGAGTTTAGTTGGGAGTCAGAGTCAGAAAATCTGCAAAACTCTCCCTACTCCTTATAATAATAATAATAATA
>JANTCA010002511.1:0-11296 GCA_024741275.1 Chironex yamaguchii | reverse complement strand
GGCGAGGGGTGATGGAGGAGAGGGGAGGGGGGGAGGTAATCAGCAAAATTGCTGTAATCATAAGCCCAAGGTATGATTATGTCAGGGAAATAAACATGACTTACTTAGGTTACTTGGTGGTTTAAATTGATTGCTACATACTACAGATACGGCTCATATGCCAATCAATTAATCAAACAAATCAATGAATCGTTCGATCCATCAATCAACACCAAACTAGGCAACACAATATATGTCCTGCTGACCACTTCAAAAGCTATGATGAGAGGCTGAAGTCTAGTGGGACGATCAGATGGGAAAATAAAAACTATGACAACATACGATAAGCACCTCCAATCAACGGCTATGGCTGGAACCGGCACCCTTCTACCGAGAAACATAATACATCGACCACTTTGACATCAACGATGTCAAATAGAAGTTCCTATTTCCGTTCATTGGTGATATCATCTACCACACAAACTTTCTTTATTACATATACAGTACTTGTAATGTAAATTTTGTTTGTAACTAGATTGTCAAAACTCAAAGGTATTCCATGATTGCTTACCTTCTCAGCACTCGTGTAGAAAGTATAACATCTAGAAAGCAAAGCACGGTATTTGCCTAACTGAGTTTTGAACTGTTGATGGGCTATTCGTAATTCATTGGTCAATAGTTCTACTGCTTCTTTATCGTCTTCATTACACTGAGCTAATGAAATTGCAGCTTCTAGACGTCCCTCGACTTCATTTTCGGCAACCTGTCCAAAAAAAAATATGATAAGGCACATGGATCTTTCAAATGACCAAAGTATGCAGAACGGCAGCAGGAGCTGCAGTTGGAAATGGGAACACTACATGAAACAGTACGAACTCGGCATAAAATCAATTTATACGCTCTGCCAAATCGTATACTTTAGCCAAAATTCAAGACAGTATAACAAAACAATTTACGGACTTTACGTGAGGCAGTGAGCGCTTACTCTTAATGCGACTCGGAATGCATATAACGTGGACATGGTAGCCTGTCCTCGCGTACTTCACGACAACATATACTCCGTTAGATTTGATTTGTTAGTCAACCGCCATCGCTGTTTTATCCACTTATAGGGCATCAATCACTAAACTCTCTGTTTGTAACTGTCGCATGTTCCTCTAAGTTTATTAATTGATAACTGACTGATGCAAGTCTCCGTGCTAAACTACAAAAAACTAGTATAGACAAGAAGTTTGCTAACTAAAGTGCATCCTCGTATTTATCCGAACCTCGGTTGCCCGAATCAAGACTATCCGAACTACAGGCTGGGAAAAGTATGCGATCGCACGCGCACCCCCTCGCACACCCCTTCAGGTTCTCTCTCTACGAAATCATATAAATGAGTTCATCTTTTTGATACAGTATCTCAATTAGTGAATCGATCTGCAAGATCAATGAATGTGTCTCAGTTATTTTCTGAGCCGCATAAACAATATTAAACTAGATGTAAGGATTAATTTCTTCCGTAAAAGTTCCATTCGTTATGCCATGATTACTACAATCCCTATCCCCACCTTCGTTCTTAAGAATTCCAATAGTGACCAACAGCTTCTATTCAAATCCCTAACTCACTCCTCTTCTTAAGCCCTGTCAACAATTACTCGTATTTCCGTCAAATTAAACCAAATTCATATAGTCATCAATTATATATTATTTTTGGCTTCCTTGCTACCCCCTTTATAAGCATAAAAATGATACCTTTGCTGCTTCCTCGAATTGAACGAGTCTTTCCTCTAATCCCCGCTGTGTTGATATCAATCCCTCGTACTCACCCCCGGTTGGGCAATATCGATCACTCTGAGTATGTATCCAAGAGATCACCTAATAACAAACGAAGTTTGAAACCTGTTCGAATGTCGGAACATGAGCAATAAAATAGAAAACAACCAAAGGAGACAGAGAAGAATATACAAGCAACGTCAAAGTTAAGACATATTGATTTGGGATTATTAACGCCTTGTTTAAACCAGAATCATCAACAAATCGTAAATCAATTCATATTCAACTCAATGACTACGCAAGATTAAATTTGCTTGAAACCAAACATTCACATAAACAGGACTAGAATTCAGCTTACAATTCTTGTTTCCTCGCCACTTAACAATCTCAAACCATTTTCTTTCTTCCTTTAACTTTCAATTATACTAGTATTTTGTATTTTCAATTTGTGGCTATTTGGTCTTGTTGGGAGCCAAGGCTTGAGACACCACTAATTAGTTGATTAAATAAATTAATTACTGATAGATAGATTGATTAATTAATCGATTGACCAATTGATAGATGTATTAATTGATTAATCAAAAGATTAATCGATCGATTGATTGATTAATTAAATGATTAATTAATTGATTAAATAAATAAATAAATGAAATAATTACATAGATAAAAATAAATAAAAACAAATCTATCAATAACTAAAAAATCAAATACATAAATAAATGAATAAATAAATAATTAATTAATTAATTAATTAAATAAAAAAATTAACTAACTACGTCTTTTGAACCTCATACTGATCCACTGGCCAAGAGATTGAAAATTGCGTAGAGCGTTGCCACTGTTCTGTTTGACTAAAAGGACGTTTGTGTAGAAGTTTCCGTGATATCTGAGTACAATTAAGGCCGTCTGCGAAGGTGAAGCAACCCTTCCCTATTTCACTTCCCTTTCCCTATTTTTGAGTCATTACGAAGTTGGAAACAATCTTAGTCTATGGTTCCGCAAAAAACAATAATACATCTACGATTCCATATCTTACCTTTCGAATTTCCTTCTCAAATTCAAAATATTGACTACTTAAATGTCTATGCGTGCGCAAATGTTGGTCTCGTTGGTCCCATAGTTCATCCAGATGAATATTATGTTCTTCGATTGTTTTCAAACTCTTTGTTATAAATTGGGCGGGAAAATCTCTATCCAGTGAATCTTCTAATTGACACTAAAACAAAACAATCAAGGTATTTACTTCACACGATAAGAGCACGTAGTTGCTGTCATGGACCAGGGTAGAGTTATCGACAATCAAACTGATTATGAAAAAAGTGGTGGGATAAGATGGTAGAAGAAGATGGTGAGGGAGGTTGTAGAACAACCTAACGTACAGCGAATGTGTGGGGATTAAAATAAGGAAACCAGAAAGCAACAGGAAAACAAGACGGAGCGATAAGATGTGAAATAACATTTCCTCCCCTTCAAATGATACGTTCTGAAAAAACTCACCGCCTGAGTTTTATGTAATAAATTGTTTCCCTCTTTTTGAATTTTCGCGGATAATGACTTGATGTTCTCTTTATCTTGACGTTGGCGAGTTACAGTCTCAGGTGATGCTTCGATATTTTCAAATGGTTCATCACTTGTGAGTTCTTCTTCAAGGTGCCTTACGTGTTTCAACAACTGAAAGAAGAAAGAGTAAACAATTCATTAGACGTAACTTATAATCACCATGTATACCATTACGTCCTTGGAGGATATTTACAAGAATATGCCATTCATGAGTAGATACCACTATAAGCGGCATACCCAGTATACCGCTAAAGATGGCATTCCCGTTACATTCGGAAGACAAGTCATTGTAACAGCAATACTCGCACATTCCTGTCACCTGTCTGTCAAAGTACCTTCCCGATATCACCAATAAATTACTTACCATCGACTCTCTTAGGAGTTTGGGTTCTAATAAGGAATAAGACATTGTGGACCATTTGCACTCACCGTGTCTCACCCTTCTCTTGTCTCTCCATTTCAAATTTTGGCCTCAACCTGAGTTTAAGCTACTTCTTAGAGCAAGACTATTCATTTTTATGTTTTATCTCACACTAAACATCACCCAAAACCAATTTCCCCCTCTGATGCTTTCGTGTGCTTCGTCAACGTTCCTTTGTGTCTATTTTCTCTTTTTCTTTCGTTCTCTTTCATGCCAGAGAAAATGACTTTCAGCACTGATGCAAACCTGCTGATTGCAACCTTCAGCATTAGAGACGTATATACGTAAACAAATGTTAAGGTAAACAAGCCTAAAATACAAACAAACATTCAGAAAGATATACAATAATCCAATAGAAGCTTTCAAATGTCAAACGAGGAGGAGACAAGACAGCATAAGGTAGTGTCTCTCCTTCAATGCATCTATGGTAATGTGCAACCTATGACTAATATATATATGAATGCATACAGTATTATATATCTGCCAAGATAACATAAATATATCCATCACTGACCAAGGCGAAAACCGAAACACAAATAAAAACTAATCAATTCTCCTCCTCTCTAGAGCACTGGGCTCGTGCCACAAAGGACTTACCACATCTTTCATTAAGTCTATGGGTCGCAACAGTCCTTGGTATCACGAGACGAAACCCAGCGGTGGGTAAGGGGAAATTCATTAATTTTTTCTGTGTTTCGGCTTAAGCCTTCATCAGTGTCAGATATTTGTAATACCTCAGCAAATATATATATACATATAAGTGTCAGAACATGCAGCATCTCAACAAACACCACTGCTTTATATATTTGTCAAGAATGGAGCGTTAACACAATAGCTGCACTAATGAAGGCTGATGAAGTTTTACCCACCGCTAGGTTTCGTCTCGTGATGCCAAGGAATTTTAAAGTCCCTCACGAAATCTTTGTGACGTGATGCCACGGAAATTTGAGTCAGAGGATTGCAAATGCGAGCCACGTCGGTTCCCACTTGGTGTTGCTATTGTGCAATCACTCTTGACAAATATATATAATATACAATATTGAAGTTTAAAATTTAGACTACCTGGTGCTAAGGACTACCTAAGGAGGGTAAACAGCAATTACCTCGGCAATGCTTTCCAGGAATCTGTTGTAATCCTTGGCGAAGTCGATACGGTACGTCAGTCTGTCTTCCAAATCATGGCATTTCGAATCCATAACGTCTACTCTGGCTTGAACATCTTCAACTAATTCCTGCTTGCTTTCCACGAGACTTTCAAGATGTCCTCGTAAACTTTTCAACTTCGTTTGCGTGCCCTTATAAGAACAAAAGAATAAAAAAAACATCAATGCAAAATGTAGAAACATGCAAGGCCTCCATTCCTTGTCTCGCGTCTTATCGTCTCAATTTCAAATTCAATTATTTAACACGAACATTGGACGAAATACGTTAAATGAGAATGCTTTCATTTACGATTAAAGATTTTAAGATTCACCTCTCAACAGCGGAGCATGAAAACCTAGAAAACTGGCGCATATCCTCCTCCTTGACTTTCAGTCAGTAAAATCGAGTTCGAAGAATCCGTTTTCAGTAACAACAAAATCAAAATCCAGTTCTAGATTATTATGAAATAGCAAATGAATACCCCCAAAAAACGTTGCGATAAAGGTATACGAGCCACCCTTTGTTACACGACAGCGATTGAAACACATGCCATAGCCTACCTAAAGCATTCTGGCAGGTGAAAACCACAAACGATTCCAAAAATTACAATTCAAAGCTCGCCTAAAGCAAACGTTACATTAAGAAATTATTTCTTTGGTTCCATAAAAATTTAAACTCGCAAAAGTAGTGTTCCAAGACCATACTCTATAGTTCGGAAAACGCCCTCACCAAGAGATTATTATCCAAATACAAAAAGGAATGCATTCGAACATTTCTGTTGTTCAAATGATACCAATTCCAGCTTTATATATATCAGTATTTTCATACCTCTAGTTCCGTAAATAGCTGTTCGTGATCTTCAAGAAATTCCTGGGTACTAATAAGCGTTGATCCAACACTGACATGTACGGCAAGGAATTCTTCACCGATGTTGGTAACCCAGCATTGAACCTGAAAGTCCCACAATAATACAAATAAGAAAATGATGAAAAATCAGTGCAACCAACCAAGAAGGCAAAATCGAGTCATAACAGGCATTTCTTTGACAGGCCCGTTAAAGGCAACGTCAAACAAAGCTCTGAGTCGTCTTAATAATCTCTTTAAAATAAAAAATCTGAAGCAATAACTTGTGCGAACTGTAAACCATCAGACATAAATAGCATTCTTGTGAAGAAACGCTACAAAGCTTGTGTCTATGTTATGTCTCGATCAATAAGGTCGAGTGTAAAAGATAGCAGAGGAAGGAAACACAGAACAAGGCACTGAACAAAAGGGAAAATGACCGAAAGTCTCTGAACCGGACCATAATTACAGCAGTGGAAGAAAGTGATTGGGGCGAGCATCACGGTGCCTCATGATGATGGTGCTATGCTGATCACGGAAATGATCGAGGCGACGTTAGTGAAAATAATTATTTCAGGCAATGATGATTATCTGGATAATGATGATCTGGATAACGATGATGACAACAGTGGTCGCAGTTAACGACAATGGTGACCACGGTTATAATGATAGTAATCATAGTGGCCATGACGTGATAGTAATGACAAGAGAGGTGATCACGCTGATGTCGGTAGTGTTTATCGTGCCAGCAACACCACACATTTATGGCCAGTATGACAACCAAAGCCAGGCCAATCCGTCAAAATGGTAATAGGTAGGGCCAAATGCTAAGCGTTGCATTAAAAACCAGCGTACAAAGACTGACGTTTCAGTCAATAAACTGCTGGCTTTCCGATATACTTTGGTGCAAGTTTAAGCCATCGTCTCCAAATGTCAGCCATCCATCCATTATTAATACACAACTTTTACTTAATAGCAAAAATTACACTCTCTCTTACCTTATCAGCTTCACGGTTCAATTCTGCCACTTCCTCGTCATCTGAAATCGATCCTATCTCAGTAAGATTAATGAATTCTTCATACATCTCCTCCAGTTCATCAAGCATCCTCTTTAATCCTGGTATGCTGACTCGGTTGAGAAGCAGCTTGCCTTCTCTTACCTGAGGTGATGCTGCTTCTGATGCAGTTTCTCTTAATTTCGTTTTCTCGTTCTTCCCTGTTCCTGTGGACATACGCGACTGCAATTGTCGGATGATCTCCTTTGCCTACAAGAACAACATGCTCCCTAATGAACGTCGCCATTAAGATCAGCAGGGCGAAGCATCCCAATAGCTTGTTACTAAGATGGATAAAAACCGGACTTTTTAACCACCTTTCGGGCAGAAAATTCAACTTTGATGACAGCACTTTAAATCCTTATTTAGCTACTTCAAAAATCGCGCCTATACGATTTTTTGGACTCAAAAGAATGTAATAGCGTCCCCAATTTTTCAAGCTGGGGCACTGTCCTCTAGCAGCTCTCAAAATGCTACACACCATTTGCAAGATAGGCCCGTTCTCTCTCTCAATGATTTACACAAATACTCTGCTCCTTAAGAAGACAATAATAACGTACAAATTTTCCCCAGAAAGAAAAGCGTTTTATTGTAGTTAGCTAGATGCTACGTCTATAGATAGAGCTTCCGAGGAAGCGGGTGCCAAAACGAGAAATTTGACGTACTCGTCCTGGTGTTTCCATTTCTCCGTTACGTGGAAATAACATACTTGATACCAACAATTACAATCATTACAATTATTATGCCGCAAGTAAAATTTACCGAAAATGATCGATAAATCGCCGCGACGCTCAAACAATTACCACGTTTTAAGGTGCGGCGTTTATTCAATTGAGTAGCGGCGCTTAATCGAGTAGCGGCGCTTATTTCAAAGATTGTTAAGAACGCTTAAATGTTTTAGGGTACCTAGGGCTAAATAATAATGTTTTAAAATGATGGTTACAAGTCTTACTTTCCTGTACTGGTATTGATATTTACTGTTTTGTAAGTTATCTATGAGCACTGTTCTTAGTGTACTTATTGTAGATAATCAAATAGGCGCCGAGGCGCTTTTTCGACTGTGGTGCTTATATATTTGTCAGAAATGTGGTGTGTATTTGACTGCGGCGCTTAAGCAAGTATCGGGGCTTAATGGATCATTTACAGTTTTACTTGATTACCCACTGAAGAGACAAAATTAAGTCATTCAAAGTTGAAGGAAAGGTGAGAGGCAACATCTCGTCTCCTTGACAGTATTTACATTAAACCTCGAAGGCCACTGGCATGATGCCACATTTGAATGATAACAGAGTACAAGCAACTGTGTTTCTAGTGATAGCAACAAGACATTCTCTAATGTCAATAACTGTCAGTCTTCTGCTCTGTTAATTTGCACAGATGAGGATTCAAATTTGCTTACGAAGAACTACCAATGATAGCCGTGAAGAGCTGAAGAACATACTATTGACCTTGACTCTCACAGTTAAATCGATACCTGCTACTACGACAGCTGAAATACTTTACCAACCTTTACACCAAAACATAATTTGCTTTTCATTGATTTGACTTAAGTGCGCTTACCAAAATGAAAGCAACGCATAATACGATAGCGATAGTCATAAGGTGTACACTTGTTGATGTCTTCAACAACTTAAGATTGGTGTCGAAGTTGCTGGAAGGTTGGTAAGAGCTCCAGAGGCGTCCATGATTCAAAAGCAACTATTCTGAGGTTCGACCATCAGTAAGTCATGAATCCGGCAATATTAAGTGTAGAAATGCAACACTTAAGCTCACCATAAACTGACCGCGGCCCCCATCCCCTCCAAAATTACACACGCATGGACACCACACAAAAAACGCACACCACACTCACAAACATACGCTATCACATACACATACGCACACAACAGACACAACGTACAAACCCATACACACAAACCCATACACACAAACACACAAACACACAAACAAACACATACACACAAACACAAACACATACACACAAACACATACACACAAACACATACACACAAACACACAAACACACAAACAAACACATACACACAAACACATACACACAAACACATACACACAAACACATACACACAAAGACATACACACAAACACATACACACAAACACACAAATAAAGTTCACTACCCACACACAAACATACGCCATAACATACCCAGACGAACACCTCACAGTTACAAAAAGTACACAACCCAAGCACACATACACACACAATATACACCAAATACATACAATATACACCATTAACACACACTATACACATACAATATACATCATACACACACAACATACACAATACACCATATACATACAATATGCACCATACACACATGACATACACCATATACACACAATATACACCATACAAACACAACATACATATACAATATACACCATACACACACAACATAAACCTTACACACACAACAAACATACATCACACAAACAAAAAAGTATGTTCCACACACTCACACCGTCGCATACCCAAACGAACATATCACACAGACACCTCAAGTACAGCACAGACACAAAAAAATCACAAAAACAAATCGACGCACAAATAAAAGCATTCTTACATGTCACTCCAACGACGTACATGCATCTACTTAAACGATCTCAGATGCAAAGGACGGTACATAACAATTCTATAATCACTCGGGTGTATTCTGCTTTATCCCTGTGCTTAAGCCACATCAAAAGCAAGGATTGTACTCCAGAACGCCTACATGAGCTATATAATCGACATAATCAACTCCAGAAGAGCTGTCGAAAACTGCGTAATGAAGTGTCCAGAAAACACAACAAAGAACGAGGTCTATAAAATCCAGAACTGCAAGTTCTTAATGGTAATATTTACTTGTTTTTAATTACCTATTGTTAAATTTTGTCAGTTATAACAAAACGATTTAAGTAATTGCCAATGCAAAGTTACGTACACCTAAGTTTACAATTTACGATTAATGAACAAGCACCGCTATAGCATATTTACAAGACACGGACTTAATGAACACTGTAGCATAGTCAGATCACGGCATGCGTTGAACTCTTTCTTTTATTACATTATGTACAAATATTGCTAATAACTAAACATGCAACACAGAAGAGAGGGCGATGGCACAGACACAGGCCTCAACAGAACATAGAAGGGTGAGTAATGGGAATAAAACAGGACGGCGATAACATTATCTATAAATATGGGAAGAAAAAGGAAGAGGAAAAATAAAAGGGAAAAGAAGAAGGTAAGGAAGAGAAAGAATAACGAAGGTAAAAGAAAAAGTTAAGAGTAAAACGAAGAGGGCAATTAAAGAGAAGTAACGAGCGAAAAGAACAGGGAAAGGACGAACGAAAGAAAGAAAAGAAAGGAAGAAATAAACAGGAAAGCACAAGAAGGAAAAGGAATGAGAAGAGCGAAGGAAAGACAAAAAGAGGGCGATGGAAGGGAGACAAAGAAAGAATGTAAGAAGACAAAAAGAGGGTGAAAGAAGGAAGACAAAGCAAGAGGGCGAAAGAAGGGACGAAAAGGCCAATTCAGTAGATTGCTACCAATTAAATCAGGAAATGGGGGCTTTGAAAAACAAGTGTTCAAACTGCCGTCATCCAGCTAAGCTCTAATTGCGTATTCCGTCTAAATTAACTTTTTCTCGGGAGCATACAACTCAGATTTTAAGTGGTTAACAGCAAACATTATTACGTTACAAAAAATGTTCAATCCTTCAAATATGTCTCCACTTCAAATTACACGACAAGTTCAAACAAACTTTAAAAACCTGTAACTTAATGCTTTATAAAAATATTAACAATTACAATGATCCTGTTTTATTCAATTACGACTCAAACGTAGCTGTAGAAATTACCCTTGAAAAGATTAGCAAAAACATAACTGCAAAAACTGCCCTTAAAAGCATTAGCAATTAGATTAGGAATGGCTAACAAGTGTTTCAGTATTAGCATAATTAAAAGGCTATTAGGCTACAGCTACAGTATTCAGTTTTAAAATCGCAAAACTTTAAATTTTTAATTCTTTTCACGAGGTTTTACATATCGTGTCTTTACTATTTACAATTATCATTAGCACTCCAATGCTTTCTAGCTTAATGTCGTGTGAGAATGCCATCATGGTTCTACACTTCATCTGGTCCAATGTCCTGAATACAAACGCGAAAGTAAATATATACATTACGAGAAAATAACAAGGAAGGTGCGCATTATTTTGCCATATTTATAAAAAGCAGAAGCCAAGACGATGATGGATGATGATGATGATGATGATGATGATGATGGATGATGATTGATGATGATGATGACTGAGGATGACTGAGGATGAATTAGGACAATTGAGGAGGAGGAGGAAGAGGAGGAGGAGGAAGAGGAGGAGGAAGAGGAGGAGGAAGAGGAGGAGGAGGAGGAAAGGGAGGAGGAGGACAGGGAGGAGGAGGACAGGGAGGAGGAGGAAAGGGAGGAGGAGGAAAGGGAGGAGGGGGAAAGGGAGGAGCGGGAAAGGGAGGAGCGGGAAAGGGAGGAGCGGG
>JANTCA010002510.1:0-11297 GCA_024741275.1 Chironex yamaguchii | reverse complement strand
TGTATGTATGTATGTATGTATGTATGTATGTATGTATGTATGTATGTATGTATGTATGTATGTAATGTATGTATGTAATGTATGTATGTATGTATGTATGTATGTATGTATGTATGTATCTGTTATAACTTATGTTTTGCATTTTCCATCTATTTTTAACATAAAATCTATACATCTGTGATTAGAAATTGGTAAAGAAAGCTTATTTACCAGAACTGATTGTAAGTCATATTTTGTATTTCATATAGAACTACCTTATCCAACCTAAATTCTGCCAAAGAAACAGTCACAGACTACCACATATTGGATGGATGTGTTTGACATTGAGCAGTCCTATTATATTCTTCCCATGATAATGTGTACACATTCATCTCTGTAAAACGACAAGATACACAAACAAAAAAGGAAGATGAAACATGATTTAGGGTGATTTATCAGTTAGGGCAAATGGAAAGTTGGCTTAATGGCATATCTGGTTTCAAAACTGACACCAAAAAGAAACAACTTCTTCTGATCTGAGATTGCACTTACCATTCTGATATATGGATTGTCTCCCAAACATGTTTGACACAAAATTGGAAATTCCTAAAATCAGTAAATGAAAAGAAAAGTTAATAGTAATGATCAATAAAATCCTAATTAAAAAGACAATGCATTACAAGCCAAAAGCCAATACCAGTCATACCTTTGACTGTGAATTAGAGTAAGAGTCAGACAAAAGCTCCTGTGGTTATGTCATTTCTGTACTTCTGACAAATAAGTATAACATAAACTTACTATTCTGCACAAGATGTACAAGACAATAAAAAGCCTTATGCATACTTGATTGTTCTTTCATAGTAGGCCAAGGGTTGTCAGTGGTGAACTACATACAGCAACCACATTACATTTTGCTACCAGGTTGTGTTTTTAGCTATCAATCTAGGGATAAGATTTCTTTTGTTTCTTGTCTCTAGTCATCTGAATTTAAAGTTTTCAGACATATGTCAAGTCTTGACTTTAATAAAATCATGTATGCAGTTGCCTGGTAAGCACCTAGTTAAAATACAAATATCAAGTCTATATTTTGTGGCATATATACACACAAGCCTCTCTGCTTAAGACTCAAGTTCCTGCAAATGTCTCCACATGTACCTGAAAGAAATTAGTTGAGTTTCTTATCAATATCCCTACCCTTGAATTAGAAACTTAAGGAGAGGCCTGATTGTAGTTCTTATGTTCATGTAAGGATATTCAGTGGCTCACTGCACATCCATGACATACACTAGAGGCGACAAGACGTTGCTCCCCCAATAACTTGAAAATCTTTACACTGCAGTCCAAGAATGCATGAAAGCCAAAATAAATTCATGTATCGTATCATTATCATTGATTCCCACAAAACTTTCTGTGCTGTTTAAAGCAAACAATTTACAAACTTAAGTCTTAAGCAAAATGTGTAAGATTATCTACGGATATTGACATACAGTGAGCAAAGTATAAATGGGAAACTGTTATCTTGAGTAATAAAGTTTGGAAGAAAGATACAGCTCTTCAATTTTGCTGAGCCTAGTGGTCAAGAACTTTCTCTAAATAAGAAGATCTTTAGTAACTGAGAAAGGCATAAAGTCATTAGCTCCAAAGTAATTCAATGAGTTTTGGGCAAATGACAAAGTATGATTCATTGTACTGAAATTTGTTTCTATGTGCCAATCTGGGTAGCTTTTGATGTCTGCAAATCTCTCCTTAGGAATGGGTAACATGTCAAGTTAATCAGCATTATATATGGGCCCACTGCCTGAGCTCTCCCAAACTCAGGCTTCACTGCCTGTTAATTAAAAAGCACTTTATGGTCTCACAGCGTTGGTAGAGGTCCCATTTGTTTTCATGAATTCCATTTTGAGTATAGTGAGTCTTCACAGGTGAGAATTGTACTGACAGAATGACAATGGTCTTCTGCTGTTTTTAACATTTCTTTCATTTTAAGCTTGTTTAGCAGTGACCATTTTCCCTGGTAAAGTATCCATTTTAAATCCACCTTTTACATTGCTTTGCTTTGACCATATACATTTGCAAGTATACATTGCAAATTTGATACAAATTTGTGGTACACACCTGCTAGAATTACTCTCAATCTTAATATATAGTATTCACTCTTTTAAATTTGCATGCCCATTCTACTTTGGGGCAGTAAAACAGCTGCCTTTTGATGGTTCAATTGAATACTTTTTTTTGATTTTCTAGTTGTTTGCATTGATTTGGTGCTACATGGATAGCATTCCCAACAATTTTGATACATGTTAACAAGGTATCAAGAACTGATGTAAATAGTAGTATTGCAAGTATACGTGTCATCACTCAGAGGGACAACATTGTGGTTTGATTAAAGACATGTCTAAGTGCCTCATTCATGGACAAAGTATGACATTAACCAACACTTTACTTTTTATTTCTGGTATTTGTATATCCCATACATCACAGATTATTGAAAAGTAAAAACAATAATTGTTTCATCCATGGTGTTCTTGTGTTTTTGCATTAATATGGAAGGTGATGTCACCCATGAGGATAATTACTTAAATGAGCATATTTCTTAAACTAACAATGACATTGTTAGTTAATTTCCCAATGCAGAATATGGACAACGAAACCTTTTAAGCCGTGATCTTCCTACACTACAAAGCACAACATTGCACTAATACTGTTCTGTCCAATGATTGCTGTTTTCAGCCAATCAATATCCTTCTGCTTGAAATAGCCTTTGTTTTTTGGTCTGGATCCAGCTCAAATTTTGTGACGTGCTGAAGTACCTGATAATCTTTGTACTGCCACATTCATTATGTCACAAACGATCTAAAAACATCAGAACTGTTGCTAATTCTGTGCCAATGGCAGTGGAGCACAGTTAATGGGAGTACTTGTCAAAATATGTATAGATATGTGACAGATTTGTATCAACCTAGAAAATTTTCCTAACAAACACACCCTAGAAAGAAAGTCCTAGAAAATCCTGCTAAAAGGCAACTACAAACTTCTTAAACACACTTAAACTTTGTAATTTTTCCCATACTTATTCCAAATAACTTACAAAGTCCTCCAAACCCTTGTGTGTGACAGCACTCAAAGGGCATTAATGTGTTGTTTACGATGAATTATACTTTACAACAGGGGGTGCTCCCACCACATGGGAGCACCTGCAAAATACAAAGCCAATTGGCTACTTTCAAACTGCCTCGAAAATTTGTGACAATGAGTTAAAAACATAACTAAAAGCTCTTTTCGTCTGACAATTTTCAGAGTATCAATTGTCAGAAAGGAAAGTATATGTATATGCAACCTATTTATACAAAACAAGTATCAAAACCAGCTGGAACTTTTACTATGATCCTGTCATCCAATATTTGAGAAGTGCGACCTACATACCAAGCTTCACATCAGCACACAAATTCATATACTACTAAGCTTTGTGTGGTAGATACACAACCCTTGTGAATGGATGGCAAGATCTTGCAAGTCATGAAAACAATTCTTGGATTTACAGCAGACTAACACCTTAACAACAGCTTTCGTAATCTGTGTTTCTATGCGAATAGAAACATTGCCTAGCCAAGGAAGTTTTAAGAATGCAGGACATTTTTGAGGCCCTAAAGAGGTGATTCAAGGTGATTTTCAAGTTCTGTACCACAAAAAGATAGTTCAAGTACTTTCGATTTGTGAGTGCACAAGCTCTATCAATCATTGATTAAAGTCAGTTATAAACTTATTAAAACATGGATAAAGGGGTGCTAGAAAGTTTGTGCTTACTTATGAATAGTCGTCAAAACAATTTCAGATTAAATGCTACTGTGCCGGGGTTTATATCATCTGTGACCTGGCGAGCAACCGAGAGCAATGGAGACGACTGACACTAAGGGAGTCCTCAATGGATGGTCAACCTAGTCATCGCATTCAAAAGACTTAAGTGCAAGTACAAGTGCTTACTTAGAATATACGATTTGGTCAACTGAATGTCAATGACCACAAGTAGCAATGGAGATTCACTATGGAAAGACTACCAGATGTCAAGTCGATGACAAGGAATAGAGTTTAAAGTAACATCAAAATTTGTTTCCCATTGAATATAAGGTGGATATCGGAAATCCAGATTGCACAAAAACAAGCATTTAATCTTTCTAATAAAAATCTGAGGAGTGCTTGGGTACCTGTAGGGCCCCCTAGATTCATCACTGGTTTTGAACACATTGTAAGGCGTTAATGACATAGATCAATCTTTCTTTCAACACATAACAAGTTCATGATCCAAACCCCACTGGATGCAACAACAACAACAATGCTGGCTCACGGGACTAAGGGACTCCTACACATGGGGCAATAATCGTAAGTAAACAGGGCATTTCCCATAATGCTCAAGATCACTCAAAGTAAGGTTTTGTTCTCCCCCCTCAATCGTTAGCAAAGTATTTGCCAATGCTGCACATAAGGCTAATGGATTATTATAGAAGTGTGAATTTGGGAAAATAATGAGTCGATATGGCGAGGTTGATCAAGTTACAATTAGGTTTTGTCCTATGAGCTTGTACGCTGGAGAGAACTACATTCTCAGAGACTATTTAAGTTCTTGCTTTACTCAAACAGACATTGCAATTCGTACAATGTAGTTTCTTCATGGCCATCATACCGACTCCATGCCATATATATATGTCAAGAGCTCATCAGTGTCAGATATATGTAATACCTCAACATATATATATATATATATATGAGAGAGAGAGAGAGTGGAGGAGGAGAGTACATATATCTGACACTGATGAAGGCTTAAGCCAAAACAAAGAAAAGTTAATGAATTACCCCTTACCCACCACAGGGTTTTGTATCGTAATACCAAGGACTTTGGAAGTCCTTCAACAAACCTTTGTGCGTGATGGCACACAAAACCTTTGTTGATAAATGCAATAAGTACACGTGGTTCTATGAATCTATTGCACCTGGCACTTTCTCTTAATAAGTACTGATGTTGCACTGTAACCCTAACCTTGTGGTGATCGGTCAGGTCACGGGGCCGTCCCTTGCCGTCATGTTTAAGTTTTAACATTTCAAATCAAATAGACTGAAGCGCGTATGGTAACATCATATATGCCGAAATATCCAGTCCTTGGAATTTTCTTCAAATGTACAGAATTGTACATTATTAAATTATTTATAAACACTCTGAAACAGTATAGGTGCGCAATTTATTTGTTAACTAATATTGCTTACCGCGTCTTCCCAATTCTGTCTATTGTACGTATTAGCTCCTTTCGAGGTCGCCATGTTGAAATAAATGTTACACTAAATTAACGCAGGCGCAGTAAGGAAAGTTGCTGAGTCACAGGTTACCAAGACATTACTAAATGATCTGCAATGCTGTTTGATGTATCGTAGGCTGGAGAACACATAAATAGCACAGCTTGCTGACCTATATATAGCAAAAAAGTTGTAAAATTGTTCTACAAAGATCAGACCAATGCTATATATTCAGCAGTTATAAGTAATAAATTATGGAATGAATCATTATTTTAGGAGTGAAAACTTTGATTACATTATCGAATCACCTTGCCTGCTATTCGAAGTACATGAAGTAACCTTCAATTAAGACGCAACATCTCGCTAGAAATATTGCTCTTTTTAAAAAAGTACTATAGTTCTGTACCTACCATGAAAGTTAGTGGTGTGTTCTTGTGCTTGCGCCAAGGCCGAACTTACATTTATTCCATGCAGAGGTCGACAGTATGGTCCAGTATTAAGAACAAATATTAACGAATGAGTCTGACGACCAGGGCGTCGAACCTGGATCCTACGACTGCAAATTTGACGCCTTTCCTAATGGACTAAACAGCTTAATAGGAAAGATTGAAAGATTATTACTTATTTATCCCCGATCGTCGGCCCATTATTGGCCCGTCATCTATCTGTGTATATGCTTTACAAGCGACATTCAGTTGGGAAGTTCGGCAGCAGAATAAAATGCTTCAAAACCACACCATGACTTAAGCCTACATTCTACAAAATAATTTGCCACAACTCTGTGAAGCAGAGTTTTCATTTGCCGTAAAAGCTCTATGAACCCACCGCCCCCTTTGTGAAGCAAAAGTTTGAAATAAGCCCCCTCTTAATTACCTACTCGTGTTTTGAATATGAGGGTTGGATTGCATCCCTGTCGATACAGATTCACTTTTTCCGACAAAAAAAAAACATGCTGAAGGTGAGAATTTGATGATAGCTGGAGATTGTTATCAGAGGGAATCATTCGAAAGTGTTTCAAAATTTGTGCTCCGAGTGGGTCACTTGACGTATCTGAGGATAATCAAATCATGTGTGACAAATATGGCCCATGCAGAGACTATGGGCTATGCGTTTCAGAACCCTCGAGGATACTGATTTAGATCCCTTTAAAGCAATCCAAGAAGATATTTGTCTAGGAGATGTTCCAGACCTGTCAATTGACCATGATGATTCTGACGAAGATGAGGATTTCATCATGGGCTTAATCTTCATTAAAACTGGACAAAATAAACGTTTCTTTAGCATTTGGTAGCTGCTAGCTAGCTATTTTTCATAGTTTTTTAGACCAGCAAACACTAAAAAAGGCAATTTAGTAACCTTAATTGCAGGAGTGCTCTTTGTTTTAGGCTATTTTGAAGCAAGACCAAAATTTAAAATGGCTGATTGTGAAGAACGAGAAAATACAGGATGCCATGAAAAAAGCAAAGGCACAGTTAAGTTGAACTGTAGCCATAAAATGGGGGGTCCCCCAACAAAATGAAACTGGAGGAGCATACTAAGAATTATTCTTGAATCTCTGAAAATTGTTGGTCTCGCTGAGCAGGACGAGCAGAACCTTTGGCTTCGCCACGTATATTGTTGTATACGCCGTACAAGCGGCATATGTTTTGTGCCTACACGGCATCCATTTAACACCGCTTGCATTAATTCCGTAGATGTCGACAGGGTGGTCTTGAGTAAAGAACAGAAATTAAAGTAAGAGTACAACTACCGGGTCCTCGAGCCCGGGTCTCAGTATTAAGTGCCCCCACTCATGGCCAAAAAGCGGCGTTAACCAATTTCCGATATAACCCATGAGAACGAATTAGAACCAGAGATATCAAACAGCCAATTTGGATTTATGGAAAATAAAAGAAAAAGGAGTACCATCTTCACATTTTCAATGATTGAGAGAACAGTTGAAATGAACAATGATCTATATCTTCGTTGTCCATCAATGTCGATTATGCCAAAGCATTCGACAGGGTCAAACAGAACGAATTGTTCAGAGTTAGATATAGACAGTGGCGGTTTTAGGTACTGGGGACCTGAAATTCTTTCTTAGGTGCGGGCCCTGGGGCCATGCCCCCCCTAAAACCGCCACTGGATAAAGATGAAAAATAAGTCATCTCCATTGGGATCAAACAACAGCGACGAGATTGGATAGAGTCAACCAGTTTAAATCAATAGAGGGGCGTGCGCCCTCTCCCTAGACTTTTTCAACATATACGAGACGATTCTCCGTGATATCAAGGATCTGCATGGTTGCAGTATTGGAGGGGTGAACATCAACAATCTTCGTGACACTGACGATACTGTTCTAATTGCGGAATCAGAAAGTCAGCTGCAAGATATTATCAAGACAACAAGTAGTCAAGAAAAAGGTTTAGATCTAAATATGATCAAGACAGAATGTTTGGTAACATCAAAGGAAGTAAGACCTGCGTGACGTCTGCAGAGTCAAAGAGAAAGTATCAAACAAGTTAACACCTTTAAACATCTGGGATGCTCCATCAGTGCCCAAGGAAAAAGTTGGACAGAAGTGCAAAGGATAGCTTTGGCGAAAGATGCGTCCAACAGAATCGAGTCAATTACAAAGACATCTCACTGAACACCAAAATAAGAACCTTGAACACACACACACACATATATATGAATATATATATGATCAGTCCTGTTATATGAATCTGAAAGTTGCACAGTAAGCAATGAGATGAAGAAAAGAATAGAAGCAGCAGAGACGTGGTATTTGAGGAGAATTTTGGGAATTTCATGGGTGGACAAAGTCACAAACGAAGATGTGTCTGAAATATCACGACTACCTCCTTTAGAATATCACGACTACTCCTTTAGAATATCACGACTACTCCTCTAGAATATCACGACTACTCCTTTAGATTATCACGACTACTCCTTTAGATTATCACGACTACTCCTTTAGAATATCACGACTATTCGACTATATCATGACTATTCGACAATTCGCTTATAATGTCAAGACTACTCTTAAAAGATTACGACTACACTCTTAAAGAATCTCACAATTTCTCCCCTGAATATCCAGACTTCTTCATTGTATATCATGACTTCCAACCATGAATATCGCAAGCTCAATCTGTGAATAACAGTGTTGGGGTGAGGAACCACAGCGTCGAACAAAAAAACCCGGTTTACACATCTTACTGGATATGAAAGAAAGTTTGGGTTTATGCGATGGACACGCAGAGTTGCACGCAGTAACTTGACTCTGGCCAATTTTTCTGTAAGTGTACCTACAACGCAAGCAATTAGCTCAGGTGGGCAAACATAGTTGACGTATTCATCTGTGCTTTTTTACCAGGGGAAGGTTGTATAACAGAAATTTTGTCCTCCCTTCTTGCGTTACAGATACCAACGGACCGCGACTTATCGCAACAAAATCACAAGAAATTGGCGGTCACAGCCAGTCGGTTGTGCAGAATACCACCGAGTAGAATTGTCGTTTACCAATGCCACAAAACCATGTTACATATACCCACGGGTAAACTTCAACAAAATAGTATTACTCATAAAACACGGAAATCCCAAATAGGAGAGAGTTATAGAGTATAGACCGGTCAGTTGGTTCCGCAGTAGCAAAGAAATCATTGGTGAAAAACACAGGTTTGGGTCACGCAACTGGCAGGGTTGGCTACACCCCCTTCAACCTCTATGCCAACTGGTAGTGTACGGGCCGGTGAGATGGTTGGTCTCCATAGTACCAGAGTAAATCGTTGATGAAGAATCCAGGTTACAACTGGGTCAGGCAACTGGCAGACTTAAGCCTGCTTGCCCATCCATCCTATGTGACTGGCAATGTTCAGTCAACTCTTTAATAATCGCATATACCTTGAGTGAATGCTTAATGAGAGTCCTAAGTAATCGCATGCAATAACAGTATTTAGCAACCTGTCTATTAAATTCACCTAAATCAATACTAGATCTAAAGAGGATAAATAAGAGAGCTGCACTTAAATAATGCACAAGAATTATGGTCAGCATGACGTAAACAAGGCCTTATTATGTCTCGACTATTTACTGCAGGGAATAACACAACAGTACACTTGTTCTCTACTCGAGTTATGTAATATCCCAGATAACTTCCCATTAACAAAAATAGCTACAAAATTAGAGAGAACTCAATACTTGGTTATCTATTAAAACCACATAAAACAATGTACAACATGGCCACAACTCGGCTTTGAAAGTTGTTTACGGATCATCACATAAGAAACGACAAGATATATAGACATTACAATTAACGCGTTATACACTTGAAATATACACCGACCACCATGTTACTGCAGACTTCAAGGAAAACGAGGAAAACCACTCCCTCGAGCGAAAAAACCGAGTTCCGATAATGAATCCGCTCGTCGCGAAAATTCTGGAGAAACGACATTTACCTTAAAAGGCAGGTGTTTGAACATCATTTTTCGTCGGCTCAAAAATACCCTCGGAGAAACAGGTTAGACCCTCGTCACCGTAAAATAAACCAAAGAAAGTGGTGACCTTCCCTACAATTTAAACACAGTTTATTATAATACTGTGGCTGCAGCTCCGTGGCAAACCTTCAGTGCACCCTTCTAGAAAATTCTGTACAAATTGTTGTGTGGTAAAACCTACTTTGACGTGCATTACACTCGCTAACACTTTTTATCTCAAATCTTGGCACAATGCGTGCTCATTGACTGTGCGTACCATACTTCAAAACTTAAATAACAATAAATACCAGGACAAACGGCATAGGAAGGCGACCCTAGCAGAACAACATGTCAATCACAAGGTAGTCGATACCACAAGCAATACTACCATCGATCATGACAGGAGAAGAAATAGCTGAAGGCAGAGACAGAAACGGACCAGTACTTTTATACTTGCGACTTCTAAAACTGATTGTCACTTTTGTAGAGACGTAAATAAACTCACGACGTGATTATGGAGACCCAAAAGGATGAATAGAGGATACGGCCTGTGGCCAACGACCTGGACACAATCGGAGAAGACAAAATTGAAAACCAGCTCTTGCATTCGGAGAACGCAACAGCAACAGCAAAATTAACTGCTGAATACGGGACTGGTAGGTTAGCATGAACATAACTACCCCTACAAGATATAATGCTTTAGAAGCCTAATTGAAAATTAATAACTTTTCTGTCCGAGTTTGACACTTTTTACAATTTTAGATGCCGACAAGAAGATATGAACCAGTAATTTCAGCATTGGAATGTTACACTACTACAGAAGACACCCAATCGATGAGATAACCACTGGATGTCAACTTTGTAAGCAGAATATAAATGAACAGTCGATAATAAGCACATGAACCACGGGTACCTTGCTTTCATCCAACAACTTGTTGGCACAACAGCGATTTTGTTGACAGAGGTCGAGGGATAGAGCAGAAGGGGCATATCAGGGGGGGGGGCATATACAAGATTGTATGCGTTCCTCACACCCTTAATAATTATAATGCATCAAAGGACAGGCAAGTTATCCATCTATCCATCCATCCTGCACCTACTTACAAAGCGAGTCATAAGTGTCTTTAATCAAACCACACAGACAAAAACCTTTGTCAAACAGCAAACCCATCCTCATCATGATGATTATAAATTAACAAAGATATTATGTATAGCTATTAAAAAACTTTAGTTGTTATCGGCATTTATTTTTCACAACATGTCAAAACTTGGCTTGAGCCTGCTCTTTACTGATCCAGACAGTGGTGGACCTGTTCAAGTACGTCTGACCTTCAAAGTGAAGCTAGGAGTCGTTTATCAAGTTTTCGGTTTATCAGCAGATGGGTGTGCATATAATTCCGCGATACAAAAATTTGATTTACATTTGCAACTTCTTAGGCACCTCCCACGTGAAGCCGGGCTTGAAATGGCCATATACACAACTCTTACGATAAATTGGCTTTTTCAGCTCAAGATCTCTGCAAAAGAAAATAAAGGCCCATCACTATCAGTGAATTACAAATACACATTATATAT
>JANTCA010002509.1:0-11299 GCA_024741275.1 Chironex yamaguchii | reverse complement strand
ATAGATAGATAGATAGACAGACAGATAGAAGGATAGACAGACAGATAGATAGATTGATTGATAGACAGACAGACAGACAGACAGACAGACAGACAGACAGATACATACATACATACATACATACATGCATGCATACATGTATACACGCATGCATGCATAAATAGATAGATAGATAGATAGATAGATAGATAGATAGATAGATATATAGATATATAGACAGACAGACAGACAGACAGGCAGATAGATAGATAGATAGATAGATAGATAGATAGACAGACAGATAGAAGGATAGACAGACAGATAGATAGATTGATTGATAGACAGACAGACAGATACATACATACATACATACATACATGCATGCATGCATACATGTATACACGCATGCATGCATAAATAGATAGATAGAAGGAAAGATGGATACATTAATTTCAAATTTCCTTACCGCTATCTTTGTATATCAAACCCTTTTGCTCTTAAAAAAAAACTGGATAGATGCTAGTTGTAGTTACCTAATTCAAAATACTTTTTGCCATAAATACTCAACGAGTGGTTTTAATTTTGAGGCTAGGTGTGGTGCCTCATTGCTGTTCCTGTGTTCGTTATTATTCAATACAAAAAGGAGGCACATTTAACTATATGAACATTGCATAAGAGGAAAAGTTAGGAAACTATCGAGTGAAACACCAAGGACTATTTTGGGTTAAAAGCTGGTTCACTCAGGTCTTAGGCAGCGTTTAAGATAGAAAACCCAGGATCATCTATGACCATTTAAAGTTCGACAGAAAAAAGCATCCGCTATATCAACAGCTTTGATGCACCATGCAAGTGCGCAAAACGCCAACCAAAAGATGTTTTGCACGAGAAGGTGGGAACTTCTGAGATTTTGAAATACAATGTTTCTTCAGATGACGCACCATCAAATGGAATTTCATATAAAACGAGTAAAATTAAACCACTCTCCCCTAAACAAGGCATTTATTCAAATAAATGATATATGATTTTTATCAAATTCTCTACAACAAGTCTTGGATACTCATTTTTCGGACAATATTCAGTACGAATTATAGGATGACATCGTCATCATTCATCAGCTGTCCTTACTGTTCTGTAGCTTTGTTAAGCTGTTCGTCTTAAAAAAGTGATTTATTTCCTAATTTCCGATTCACTACATATAATTATATTTTGTTTATTGGGTCAATTTTCGCATTGTTCACTTGACCAAACGTTTAAGCCACAGGCTTCTTCAAAATCAACCTTTAATAAACGCTCTATTCCGTTGAACAATCTTTTGAGTAGATGACCCCAATAAAACAGCCAAACGTAAGAAGACGCCCCGGCTCAAATTGCCTGGCCCCTAGTCCAGGGCGAGAAAAGAGGAGCGATGGGAGAGGCACAGTTAGGCCTCTTTTTGTAAAACCAAGTTCCAGAGATGGCAACGACGCTGCAAGCATTATTTGATGTCATCGCAAAATGCAGCTCATGGAATGAAGTGAAGCAAATTCTCATAACACTATTAGCAGTCGAAATTCCATCCACCACCAAGAACTACCAAGGAATCTGAACCTTTGCAATCACAATAACATATAAAGTAATACGGTATACCATAATTTGCAATTTGTAGGATTTCATGGCGAAGGTAGGATGTAATTATGCATACCTGTCTAAGATTAAAAACTCCTGCGTTAGCAATTCTTGACTTGATCAACGTATCCATCATTTCCGGAGGTAAGCAGGTTCCATCTTAGGTTGAAACAAGACAGTTATATTACCAAGACTCAAAAACATACTGAAAACCTAAACATTACCGTCATGGTGAAAAAAGTGGATTATTTACAGTCTTAATGGATACTTGCTCAAAGTATCCTACTGGATACTTGCTCAAAGTATCCTACTGGATACTTGCTCAAAGTATCCTAATGGATACTTGCTCAAAGTATCCTAATGGATACTTGCTCAAAGTATCCTAATGGATACTTGCTCAAAGTATCTTAATGGATACTTGCTCAAAGTATCTTCTCGCCGAAGCAACTGTTTTTGCTACCTTAAGATTAAACAAGGCATTGTAAATAAACAGAAATAGCTGTGTTTTCAAACTAGAGGTTGACAGATCTCTAAAAGGAAGATGTAACTCACCCTTTATTTAACTAGACTTTGAGACAAGTACATGCAATACAGACATATATGGGTTCAGTACCTACACTGCAAGTAAGTCTTCAAACACGCAGTCAGTTTGAATTGGTGTGAAACTGCACAGCCTACCTTCCTTACATGTATCCTACCATACGCAAGTTCAGAAGCTAAACAATATTCCATCTCTGAACTCCGTTCAAAATAGCTAATAGTCAGTCATAGTTACTTCCAGCAATGAGGTTAGGTTACTATCCAGGTTTGTTTGTTGGTTGGTCAGCTGGCAAAAGACCTCATAATTCTATTACCGTGTCAATTTGAAATTTTTATGGTATGCTAGTAGCTTGACTGGCTCCAGCTGATTCTATTTGGGATGATCTGGACCGAATCCTGGAATCTGGATCACTTTGAACCTTTCGTAAATTACAATTAGTGAGGATATCCTAGTGGGAAAACCCAGTTACCATGGCGTCTAGTACTACAACCCATATTTGGCAATGATATCTTCACAAAACCACAAAGAGCGTGGAAATAATCGTGTGTAAAAGCCTCTATTAAACATGACACCCAAGAGTACAATATGAATATTCATATTGGCTTGGCGGAGGTTTGCATTCTCAGAATGCTTCTAGCTATTCGTGCTATGATCGCAAAATATACGTTCTTGCATTAAGCGATGATAGCCCGAGGTCAAGAACACAAAACTCAAAGGGAGATAAATTATTTTGTTCTTACCTTTGTAATGCTTCGACATTCTCGAGAGAGACTCTTTTTCCCAGCACCAATTTTCAAGCATTTGAGATGGAGCTTCAACAAAGTCTCTTTCCACATGGGTACCACTGCAATAGTGTAGTCGTATTTAATAAGATAGCTAAAAATACTAAAATCATCTAAAGCTACTATATAAAGGAGCGTAGTATAGTGTGACGTCGTGTAATGTGAGCTAATTCAGTGCGAGATGTAGCAGGGTTGATTAGCATCGACAGGAACAACAAGGGATGGAACAGCGTGCATTCATCGAAAGAATAGTGAAGAGAAGTCAAATAGGTAGGACTACAGGCAGTGGTGTAATTAAGACACTTTACGAATTAAGAATGAAGGGTATGTAGTAACGCAATCATCAAATTTAGACATAGCAGAAGGTGGTGGGTTCGGCACCCACCCTGCATGTACGGTCTGTTTTTCAGAATTTCAATACCATGACTCTCATATGCATACAAGCCAAATTTAAAGGGTCACAAAACAGTGATATTGGTGATCCTAGGAAAGAATACACAGCAATCAAATTTAACAACATCCATACTTCCCAATCATGGACGTGTGCTCTGTTTCTGAGAGGTTCAAAAACTTAATTTTCATTTCCACACAAATCAAATGGTCACAACAGATCTTGAAGTGAGCATTGCGGGGGAAGATGGTTTGGCGTACAAGGCAACTTTTTAAACCCATGCCTTTTAGAACCTCGAAAATTCACGTTATGTAAACGTTGAAACGGAAATGATAAGATGATGTCAAGCATTACTACCGTGAGTAAAGTTATGAAAGTTACCTTTCACAAATTCCTTGAATTAAAGAGCTTCTAGGTACAATTCATTTTGATTATGTTTTAGCAAAACAGTTTTGAGACAAATCAAAGCAAACAACGACGGGAAAAAATAAGGCCAGTGCTGTGTTACAAACACTAGTGTTAGTAAGTACTGTTGGGATGGCAATGGAAGTCTTATAGCACAGTATGGCACACAAAATCAAAAACTGGAACGAGGGCCTTTCGGGCCATTGTTTTGTCAATTAGGTCTTAAAATAAGATGCCCAAAACCTGCGTTACACCACTGAGTACTAGGCGAGTAGAATAAAATTTAAATAAACCAAAACAAAAAAAACAAAATTAATTAAAATAGATTAAAACAAAATGGAAAGATTTCAATAAAATAACGTGATACAAAGAAAGGTAAAATAAATTACCCAAAAATGGAGAAGCAAAATAAAACATCAGAAAATGAAGAAGCAAAATATCATGTCAAAATATAAAGAAGTAAAATAAAACAAGGAATAAATACCCTTCTCTCTTAAGATTTCTAACAAATAAGGCGTAAAATGTCGTAAACGAAATAAAACTAAAAAGTGGTGTACCTGAAAAGAGCGTAATCGGCCTTTGCGCACAACTGATGCATGACGTGGCCAAACTCATGGAAAAAAGTCTCCACCTTACACGAGAAAAATACAGACAAAAATCGTTTTATTACATCGTACGTTGATGACGCTTTTGGAAAGGACGGTGGAAAACGTTAAATGCAGGCGTGATGCATATCTATCATCACAAATACTACAAACTATACCATAACTTCACAGCTGTCGTTTTTACGTCCGTTGATTATAACACTATTATTTGCTTTCCAGGAATCCAGTTAACACGAGAGGAAGATGAGAATTCAACATTAATAGAAGTAAAAGGAATAAATTAGTTTTCTTCTTCATACCTCATCATGGGTCAAAAGCGATGGTCGATCACCACTTGGTTTGGTAAAGTTTGCAACCATTGCAGCCACTGAGAGCTAAAACATACAATAAACAACTTAAAGGATACTATAGCATAGCACGTTATATATAAGTCTTCTAGTCTACGTTGACTTTGATTTCGTCACATCTTCTGGGTATCAGAGGAAATGCAAATGAGCAAGAAGTGATAATACGTTTTTTGTTTTGCTTTTACGTCGGTTTTCCCCCATAATTCTGGGCTTTGACGGTGCCTCACTGTTCGATTTGGTGCGAGACATTTAAGGTGTGTTGCTCTTCCCGTCACCACCGACAACTGGGTTTGAACCCCGACATTCGAATTGAAAGCTGACGTCACTAACCACTGCGCCACGGCTGCCCCAAAATGTGACAATGACCAACCAAATCGCAGACAGTAAATTCTTACAGATAACAAGGTTCGAAACTTGCACAGACAAAGCGGATTGAAACCCTTGTGGTATCAAAAAGTTTCAGCAACGAAAGAGTGTTATAGTGGTTTGCATATCAGACCGCAATACCATAGGCCTGTGTTCGATTCCTGTTTCAATTCTTGGGGCACCTGGAGATCGGCCAACTGCGGCATCCACATGGCTGGGGCTAGTCAAGGAGTACTAGGGTTCACTGGAAAGGCAAACTGAAGTCTGAACACTGGTGCAATAGCCACACATCCTGAGCATGCCTGCGAAAAATGCCGACCCTCGGGCACGATAAGGGAGATGGGGAGCCAGGAATTGTTGGATAGGTAATAACGAGACGAATTGCCTTGCTTTGATACAATTATTTCGGGGAAAACCGACCCAGACAACATGTATTGGTCTTTTAGATCTCTGTTGGTAATTCACGTATACACACCAGACTCCTTGCTTCTACGCAGTAATATGTATTAGCCTTAAATAGATATATTGCATAAATAGGCTTAGATCCCATGAAAATGGCATTCATTTCAACAAGCACGCGGAATACAAAACTTCCAATGGTTTAAAATAGTCCAAGATATTCCGTGATATGAAAGATGAATAACAGTAGTTTCGGATTATCAATTTTGGATTCTTTGCTTGGAAGTTTTCAGGCTTTCGATTTTGGGGTAAATCTCAAACTTTACCTTTAAGGTATTCCTAAGTTCATGGACGAGGAATATTTCAGACAATATTCAAGACATAAAATGTAAAGAGTCGGCGTGGGTTTATGGACTTAGTTTAAGAAGAAATTTTATATTTTCCTAGTCCTGCTTATGTATAACATATTGGGAGCACTTCCAGTCTTTCCAGTCCAGTGTCTCTGCTGACTTTTCCAAAGCTCTCTACCAACCATTAATAAGCGAAAATGTGGATGCTTTATTCGATGCATGAAAAAGATCAATTATCCTACGAATTAGCCAGACGCATCTTAAGAAAAGGTGTCCTGAGTAGTCCGGATAATAAATCATCTATGGAACCTCGTTTTCATTCGTTTGTTTGGAAATAAAAAGGAACACTAGGTCGTTTCCAGTCCTTCTCCAATTTATCGTAAAGTAAAAATAGGGTGGTAAACGTTTTTATCATCGCAGTTACCATTAACTACCAAGACTTGTGGGGAGCATTTTTATTTTTCAAAACATTGTAACGAAAAAGGAAAGTTCCCCTTTTCTAAAATCAAATAAGAACCCGGGATTGCTATAGCAATTCCATATTCATTAGCTTGCTTAAACTATAGTGGTGAAGCCAAATCCTCGCTACTGTTCTTAAGGCACATCAAGACTAATACAAGTTATTTAAGGGTCATTTGATATAAAGGAATCTAATTAGCTTACCAGTCGACATCCATCTTGGCCAATACACCCTGGCTGTAAACCAAAACATGCAGCATGACTAAACTTTCCTTCCCGGGGATACAAATCCAAATAAAAGTATCCATAGAGGTCCCCATTTTCCGCATCTTTTACACTATACATTGTCACATCTTCATGCCAAACGTCGGCATCAGCAATTTGCTCAAACTTCAATGATAGCAACTCCTAGAGAATAAAAACAGTGAACATATTGCTAGCAAATAGAAAGCACTATACGTCATCACTATATGTTATAAGTAGAATCTTACCATAGCTCACATGTAATTCAAGCCCCGGTATCTCTGACGACAGTCAGTAAGAATTCAAATGAATCACTAGAGTGGCTTGAAATTATTTCAGGACAATCAAGTTTGTAGTTTAAACACAGGATTTCCCTTTGACTTTGTCTGTGGCTCGGTATGATTACTGGAGGTAACGTTGCAACCCGACTCTTCCAAACGAAGCAAGTGGCTGCTCTAGGCCACCAGAAGTCCACTGCTATCCAATTTCAATTTTCAAGGCACTTCAACGTTGCTTTGCTTTTGAAAAGCAAAAATAAAATAGTAATAAAAAAAGTGCTTTCAATTGCCATTTAATTTGAAAAGAAATAAAATTGAAATTAAAGTGAACTGGCAGCGTCCAGCCACTACAGTAGGGAAATACATCCGAACAACGCGTTATCCGAATTTTGTAGTTTATTCGAACAATTTACGTACGCCCATTCACAACTACAAACTAGGTAACCCTTGTATATCACTCCGAGTTAAAGAAACTTCGATTAGCCGAATTCCCAGGTTATTCCAAGCAATCTAAGTGCCATTACCAAGAAATCTCGCGTCAATTTTTTGCTTCTTTGTGACGATTTCGACAGTGATACGACATGAACTGAAAATGTGATTGAAAAACCTGAAATTTAAAAATTGCTGTTATTGACAGTATTCAACTTGTTCTCTGTTAGGTTCGAAAATTTCAAAGACTATCTTCAGAAATACCGAACAATCCTACTAAGCCAGAAGACAAACAATATAGATGACTATATTAATTATTTCCACCTTTGACGTACTTCAGTGGTCCGGCCGATTTAGTACGGTATATCCGAAAGTACGTTACAACGAGACTACCATGTATAGTAAAACTACCAAAAATGTAACAAAAGCATGTATCTACTTCATCAACCCACACCGAACGCATATATGAATCGATGACCAACTCACGCGATGTAGAATTATGTACTTCAAAGCTGCGAATTAAAGGATTTGATAGACGTACCTGGTAAATTTCAAGCAGTCCTGCAGTGAATAAAGAATACAAATGGGTAAAGGTGAGTGTGAATGGAACAAAAATTAAATACAAACCCTGTGATGAACAATATAAAAAAGATACTAGAATACATGTATATCTATTTGTGCCAAAAACCAGTGTCATCGCGACACATGACAAGTCAGCTCATCTAAACAAAGCAACTCTCGTCATGCCCCTTGATGAAACCGCGACATATGCATTACTTGTCCACACCTCGTGTGGGGCAATATAGTAGCCCTTGTGTAGTGTACATGACTCATAAAACAGTAGTGCCGTCGGGCTAGTACATAACTATAAGGTAACAAAATGTTTGAATTAACAGCCCTTTAGAAGAAGATAACGATCCATCCGCGAATTTTTGAGATACAAGGCCTTAGACATGCGACAAAATGAGGATAGGTATTACATAGGCCATTTATATAAAGAGAAGGTGGACTGGGGCCAAACAAGCATAAAGAGATACAATTAGGTCAACAACACAGGCAAAATAGATGGAAAGACACAGAAAGAAGAAAGAACTAAAGTAAAGAAAATATACATGTCCATAGAAAAACAATTCAAAATCATAGAGCAAAAAAAGAACACTTATAGACTGGAGGATTGAGTGTTGGCTTTTGAGTCATGTATTTTATATATTTAGTTACTACGGACGGTAATGCACTATCATCGAAGAGTGCTTAATATGTTATGAGTAATTTATTTATATATAATACCTCAACAGACACAGTGCTTTTTCATACATTTGTCAAGAGTGGGCATTACCTCAATAGCTGCACCAAGTGGGAGCCGACCGGGCTCGAACTTGCAACCCTCAGACTCAAAAGCCAACACTCATACACACACACACACACACACACACACACACACACATATATATATATATATATATATATATATATATATGAATGTATCAATGTGTCTGTTGTTGTAACGTATATGTCTTACCTTGCGTGACAAACTCCAAGGGAAAATATTCCTTTAATTTATTGTGATCAACAGAGTACTCCTTTTCTTCAATCAGATTCATATAATATTTCAAATCCCACATGTTAATTTTGCCATCGTACTCAAAACCAAGCTTGTCGCACTGCGGAGAAAATGGGAAAATGTGCAGTTTTTCTACAGAACATATTACATTACATAAAGAAGTTAAGCTTTACAGTCGAAGTTAACATATCTGATAGATCATCAAGGAAACACTTGGGCATATGAAGAAAATTTGTAATTTACTGCCAACGCTTGCTGATTTTACTTACTATAGAAGTCAAAGTATGAGGGGAACGTTCTTTAAACATAAAAAATATCGTGTTAGACGAAAATGAGAGTTAGGGAGATACTAAGGACTGAAGTAATATAGAGGATTTTAATCAGAGGAAAATGTTACTTCATTTGAGGAAGAAATACACTTATGTGATATATATATATATACAATGGCCTATATATAAAAACAATGGCCTTGGCACGATAGATGAAGCAATGTTGCCAGATTCTTACTTCCTCTTTCTTGAGCTTCAACATGGCTGCAATATCTTTATCGCCTAGAGGCTCTAGTTTAACGGATAAATCACTTAAAAATCTCTGCACGTTCTCCCCAGTCTTCGCCATTCTCATCTAAAGAAACAAAAAACAACAAATAACAAGATTATAACACAAGCATCTTCTATATAGCATACGAAGGTTGAAAATTTACTACAAGTCACATATAGGGCCAAGCTAGATGAAGAATTATGTTCATACAACGAAATCGCCGGCAATGGAATTTTAAGAAACATATCAATGTACATAAAGCTTTTTAATGAAAATAAATATGGTTATCTTTGAAAATTTGCGACATTGTGCGTAATACATACTTGAAAGCTGTTTGTCTGACACTCTCCACAGAATGAAATGTCAGAAAGGAAAGCATAGATATATGGCAACCTTTACAGTAGAAAAGCAACGAGATAGTTTGTTTTACCTTTTCTTGATGTTCTGGAGAGGATGACACAAATTTAATAACAATAGTTTACCGAAAAGCTGCTTCTACTGTCCTATGAATTCGCTGAGATTTTCTTTATTAACAAGAAAACCAACCTCATCAGGGCACTTGTACATAGAGCACTTCTTATTATTTCCAAATCTAAATCAAATTCGGAACTAGGGGAAAAAAGTCTATTCTCCTTGAGAATGGGTATCCAGAGGATGTTGCCTCTAACATTTTTCGAGAAACGATCACTGATTTTGCAACCTAAAAGTCTTTTGGAATTCAAAAATGTCCTGTATACTTAAAACTTCCTTGGCTAGGTAATGTTTCTATGCGTATAGAAACACAGATTAAAACGGCTGTAGATAAGTGTTTCTCTGCTGTCAATCCCAGAATTGTTTTCACGACTACGAATATCTTGCCATCCACTCATAATGATTGTATACGTACCACACAAAAAAAGCTAAATAGTAAATGAATTTCTATGCTAACGTGAAGCTCGGTATGTAGGTCGCACTTCTCAAAGATTGGGTGACAGGATCAAACAACATGTTCCAGCCAATTTACGCCCAAGCTTCAATTCCTCCTAGAGAACAGCCATCTCGTGCTTGCAAAGCGAAAATGACTACCAAAACATGTGATTCTCACACAGGCCAACATTTACTAGAAAATTCGGAATGCGTAAAAATGTATAGGGACCAGAATTTCCGGATAATCGACTCAGGTCGTCCTTTCATCTAAGTGTATTGGAGTCTGTGTAACTTAAAACAATAAAACCAGTACTCTGTAAGCAGCAAGAGTTCGTGTTTTTTACTTGGACTCTTCCAATATTGCTTTGTTTCTTCATTTTCTCTTTGTGTTTTTCCTTTCTTGCTTATGATTGGATAGTTTCTATACAGGTTGCCATATACATATACTTTCCTTTCTGACGATTCATACTCTGAAGAGTGTCAAACGAAAAAAAGCTGTTAGGTAAGTTTTAGCGAAAAGACTCAAATTTTCAAGGTGATTTTCAAGTTTTGCACCACAAAAATATTGTTTAAGTATGGTTACCTCCGTGACGTAATCCGCATGGGTGGCATATCCAAGTAACGATGACATCTAAACAACACAAATATTTTTGAAACAAAAAACTCTACGTCATAAAATTCCATCATTTAATCTCCTCATTTAAATTTTCAATTTCATTTCAATACATTTATGTCCCCCAAAACGCGCCAATTTATTAGACACAACACCAAAATAAACTACAGTAAGCTTCCCTCACTACTTTGTATCATACTGCAATACAAAACCTTGAAATACATTACACCAAATTACAAAGTACTACAGTACAGAGTTATAAAGATTCCGAGCGATTGGAAGACAAATGAGGATAAGGTTTGGATGATGTTCAGGAGTGGTCGAGGCCTGGCTGGTATGGCATGATGAAGAGGATAGTTGCGATTAGTTCAGAATGGAAGAACACTGATATGGCACCTTCGCTAAGAAAGAGGCCACTCAGTCAGTTAGTTAGTTAGTTAGTCAGTCAGTCAGTCAGTCAGTCAGTCAGTCAGTCAGTCAGTCAGTCAGTCAGTCAGTCA
>JANTCA010002507.1:0-11299 GCA_024741275.1 Chironex yamaguchii | reverse complement strand
CATTCCTGACATGCGACGCTAGCGGGTTCGGTATATCAGGCATCCTTAGTCAAGAAATTGACGGCATTGAGCGGCCCATCTTTTTCGTAAGTTGACGACTTACACGAACCGAGCAGAAGTATGCGGTCGTTGATCGTGAAGCTCTCGGTTGCCTGTGGTCCATTGAAAAGTTTCACCTCTATCTCTATGGACGCCCCTTTACGTTATGCACCGATCATCACAGTTTGATGACTCTTTTGACATCCAAGGGCATTGGGCGGGTTTCTTGTCGCATCGCCCGTTGGACTAGTCGACGTCTTGGCTATACATTTGACATTGAGTACAAGCCAGGATGCGACAATGTTGTGGCTGACTGCCTTTCCCGCCTCCCTACCAATTCATCCGACCTTCAGGATTTCATTTCTGCAGACACTGAGCCCGTCATTGCTCTCATTGACTCTTGTGACCACCCCATTAGTTTGCCTGAGGTGAAGACTGCTACTGCTGACGATCACAGCTTGCTCTTACTAACGTCAAGCATCACCAATGGATGGACTACATGTTCTGACCTTGATCCTAGCGTTCAACCATATTCGTCCTGTCGTGACGAACTATCTGTTGTTGACGGCATTGTATACCATCTTGAACGTATCGTGTTACCGTCCGCCCTACAGCGTCAGCTATTTACCCTTGCACATGAAGGGCATCAAGGCATCGTCCATACTAAACAACGGATACAGGAGTTCTACTGGTGGCCCCACCTTGATAAACATGTCGAAGACTATGTTAAGACGTGCTCAATTTGTTGTCAGTGTGACAAACATTACACCATTTGGGACGTCCCCACAGTGCCTGTTCCTCTTCCCGACCGGCCCTGGGAGAAACTTGGCATCGACATCATCGGACCTCTTTCCTCCACTGACAAACCATTTGTAATCTGCCTTGTAGACTACTATCCGAAGTGGATAGAGTGCCTCGCCAGTACTAAAGTTACTGCATCCACCATAGTATCTTTTTTGCAGTCCGTTTTTGCGCGTTTTGGACTATGTAAAGCGCTTGTTTCCGATAACGGCCCTCAATTTCGGTCGGACGAGTTACAACGTTTTCTGTCTTCTTGTGGTATTCATCATGTATACTCCGCAGTTTACAATCCACAAGCCAACAGTTTGGTTGAGCATGCCAATCGGAACGTGAAGGCTGTTATCCAGCATGCTTTGTCGTGAACACAAACAACTTGACAAACTGCTTCTTGAGTTCACGTTTGCTTACAACAACATGGAACATGCTACAACCGAACGCTCCCCTTCGTATTTGCTTTTTAACCGCTCTTTGCGCACACGCCTTAACACTGGCATCTTTACCTCCGACGACACTCCTGACCTACTTGTTCGTACGACTGTCGCTAACAAGCAACAAAAACAATCCGATTATGCTAATAGGAAGCGCTCTATACAATACAATAAGGCATTTTCCATCGGTAGTTACGTTAAGGTCTTACTCCCTTTTGTGCGCAAGGGCTTTTCTATGTTTTACGTCCCTCGTAAGATCATCCGTCAAGTATCTAAGTACTCTTACGAATTATGCGATGGGAGTACTTGGAATGCTCGACTCTTAGTTCAATGTGCTCCACCCGACGATGTTGTAGTCACTCTTAACTGCCCAGCGCCTACTCCGCCTGCGAAACAAACGCATACCAGACGGCCTTCAGCTTGGCTAAGAGATTTTTATACCTTCTGATAATTACTTACCTAAGTATTGAACTTTGTTGTATCGGTGGAGAAAATGTAGTGTCTTTCAATCACGTATTTCCTTCTTCATTCATTGTCTACTGAATCCTGATTGGCTAAATGTAACTATTGTCCTGAAACATATATATATACCCCACCTTTACTGTAAACTTGTTTTTTTGAGCTTATCAATTATTATATATATACAGTTATTTGAATAGATTCTTGATTGGATATGCTATTGAGTTATTGCTTACCTTCTACACAACACATATCCAATTATTTTCTGAATTGACAAATTTTATCACTCCTAGTCATATTCAGGAACAACTTTCCGTGATTTCCCATTGCCTTTCTCCATAGTGTCAAACTGTCAATGCATGTCCGAAGTTATCTGATGGTTGGCTTGAAGCAGACCACAGGGCTGCATTCTGCTTCTTCTGTATTGTTTGACCGTGAACAGCAAGGGCAACATAAAATCCGCCCGAGATTTTGGCATCTGGGCATGCGTAATTCATACTGACTGTCGGCGACATCAGACGATTTTCCCTTATTTCTTGGGCAAAATTGAATCTGCCCGTTATCACAAGAAATCACAGGGAACCTTGTGTGCAAAAGGTTCAGCTCGGTGTTGTTGTGAAAACCTATCAGAGATATCGTCCCACTTAAGTAAATTACCACCAGCCGCCACTGCCCAAAGCACAACTTATTTTCTGTTTTGATTTCAGAAAATGAGACTTGTACTCTCTGTTTTTGCGTATCTATCAACTAAAACATTAGGGAGCGAGTAAAGTTTCCTAAGAAATTAAAGATCATCTTTTAAATGATACTATCGTTTGTCACCAAAAATTAAGCATTTTACTAACTGCGCATGCTTCAACATCTAGGGTTATACCTTCCACTGCTTGGTTTCTTCTAATTCGTTCAGAGACCCTTTATATAAGCATGCAGACACAATCCTACTGCTACCTTGCTGCTTCTATCCTTCTTGTTCCTTAAAAACCGAAAATACTTGGCAGATAATTTGAATCCTCAGTTACATTAGCTGATGGTATCTGTTCAGACATGCAAACTCTTTCGTACATTTCACATCTGTCACACACAATTAAGGCTGCTAGATTAAAATATGCCGACACCCTAAAGCAAAACAAGGCCCTAAAGAACAAAGAATCTCTTGACCAATACTGTATATATCTTATTGCCTATAGCATGTAATAGCATGTGACTGTCCCACTTTCCACAAGAAAAGATTTTGACACTGAATTTGCAGCATAATTCAAACAGTAAAAAGCTCAGGGGATAGTCACAGTTTGGGCCACGTTAGACCATGGTATCACTTTAAGATGACATTTCTTGCAGCTGCCTAACCTATCACAAAAAACTGGCACTCAACCTGTAGCACAATCCAAACTGCCAAAATGTCACAAAAACCTTTCCTATTCCTTTTTTTCATATCATAAGCGCAATACCTGACCATGAGTTCGCCGTAGGTGCGCTTTGATTATTACAATTGATCATTTAAGCTGGCTTTTTGGCGAAAATCGAAAAATTACCTAGGAAATTGGCTAAAGTTCGGAAAAACGGAAATTGCAAAATTTCCGAAAAGCAAAAAAAAAACATTTCCGAACGGCAGCGACTTCTTATCGAACGTGCCATAGAACATTAAAATCGGTCCAGTAGTTCTCGTGAACATATACATGGAAGGAAGACTTGAATCAAACTAGCATAGAAGGAACGCTTACATCTTTGTTATCTCTGAAATGGTTAAGTAGAAGTATTGTGGAGTTCCAACACAAGAGTTCATGCCCAAATGTCACATATAAGGGAGTTGTTTCTTTTTGTAAGAGACTAAAAATGTTTTCAGAGGCCAAGTGGAGAAAGGGCTATGGACAGCCTAAATGCACATGGATCCGTACCTGGCTGTCGATATGGAGTAGGTGTTGCGGATAAGGTGATCTCATAACATTCTGTCACATCTGCAGGATAGCATAGGTAACCTCGAAGAAGATAGGCGCAGTAAGGGGATCTAAATGGAGTATAGAATGATTTTTAACAAGGATGTTTGTGACTGGTCGATTAAGAGGCTGATGAATCATGACTAGTGACATTATTAATTTAGTTTGTTGGATGCAGAAGCCATGGCACCAGCCCATGTAAGGGTGACTGCACAGTATTTGGTGAGGGTGATTATGTTGTTAGGGATAACTTTTAGTCTGGAAGAAGAGGTCGATGTTATCCACTCGCAAGAATCAAGATCATTACAACAGATGGATGTAGTTGTATCAGGTGAGAGTAACGAATGAGGTTGTCGGAAATTGTGATAGCCGCACAATAACTCTCGACGTTTGTCTGTTGGCTCCATATTCTCCCACTGAACACGTCTCTTAGCTTATGATAATATCGGTATACCGTAATGCTTCGATTAAACGCCCCCCTCGAATAGACGCCCCCTTGCAGAAGGGCGTGTATTCCAAACACAAAAAACAGTAATTAACAATATACTATCATGATTTTTTAGCTGTATTTTGTGAAATAATAAGGAAATTTACGATATATGCCCTTCTTTCTAAATTTCAACGTTACAGTGGGAAATTTCGCCTTTCTTTTCAGAACTTTCTTCTCTAAAATTCCGAGTAGCGATGTTGATGATGACTTTGACTAGCTATTTAGATGTTTTTTTAGAATTATACCTCTGGAACCAGACTTATTTAGTTGTTACTCAGAGTTTCATGCTAAATGCGATCATAATTAGATGTTTTTTTAAACATATTGCCTGAGAAGAGTGAAGAAAGCCCCCTCTTTTATACACCCCCCTCGAATAGACGCCCCCCAAAAATATCAAAAAATTTAATAAATGCCCCGGACTTTTAATCGAAGCATTACGGTATATACTTTCTTAAGTACTAAAAATACTTAAATTACACATTCTATTTTAGCGTGCTTGAAACCACAATATTCAGAAGTACACCTTAATGATGTAAAAGTTCGCAAGCACGCATTTAATAATACTATATCAAGAAGACAGTAATGATTATGACCATGAATTACAGCATTACAACTCTACATCCTTAAGACATTACTATCATGGTCATGATCACGCACTACAGCAATGTGACGTCAAAAAGTCACGTTCTATCTTCCATTGGACAATGGTCGCTTTTCTTTATTTTACTTAAGTTAATTCCGGTATTCTAACTCTTAACAAATATCCAAACATATCAAACATATCACAGGCTCTTGGTGCACGATGGTTGGGAAAAACTGTAGCGAAGAAAGTTGTATGCGTCACTTGTTTTTAATTGGATGGATCAGGTACGGTAAATTTGTGCTTTGTGAGTCATTTGATTCCTCAGATTCTATTTACCAACATCAGGTGTACAGCATTCGAATTTTCATTATCTATAAACTGAACAATAAATTATTTACCCACTATATGGTCACTTTTAGAATTTCAAGAAGCATCTTTCAAGGCAATAACTGTCTTTGCTGAGACCCTCTTACATCCTCCCAGTGGCAAGTCCCCTGTATATGACCAACCTAACCGAAGATTGAGTTAACAAACTTAAGGAAGAAAGGAAAATTTAGAAAAGGCAATAAAGAAACGGACATTTCGCACAGGAGCAACCACGAAGTTGTTGATCAAAGTTGAGGTAATGCTAAAGCAAGAGAATTTGGATGAATTACGATTACCACTGTTTGAAATAGATTACAAGGGAAATTAGGAGTTTTAAATGCCTTATATGAGGTTGTTTTTAAAGTTATGATCGAAATTTCGAGTCAGGAGGTATGTGACAAGGAAGTCAAGAAAGCAAGTGAAATAAAGGAAAACTTAACATTGACATGTTCCATTGGAAAAAGCCTAAGGTAATTCAATGGGTGCAATGTCAATTGTTTTCTCAGGACATCAAAAATCGATGAGAAACCAAGGAGTTTAACAACTGTCAGGTTTAATCGGAAGGAGTGGTTCAGTTTAAAGTTTTAAGCCGAAATGTATCGTGAGATATTTTTAGATTGGTGGAAGACGAGTCAAACCATCACAACTAAAGCTTAAGAAACTTTCCTGAAAAGTACAAAGAATGGTAGGAGTTTTGGGATGGATACCAAAGTGCCGTTCATAATAATTCATTAGTGGCATAAGTTGACAAGTTCAAATACCTAAGTAGTGTAGTGTGGTGAGTATGATTAAGAGTGTGGTTACTGGATTTCCACTGACCGATACAAACTTTGATTCAGCCATAGAATTGTTACAGAGGCATTGTACAAACAAGGGTTATCAAAAGAGCCCACATGGATGAACCGATTAATTTACCATAGTTTTAGATAAAAAATGGGTTCAAAAGTTCGGAAGTACTTTTCGTCAGATTGAGACTAGATTTTGGGCCATGGAGGCACCAGAAATTCAGGATGAAATGTATTTAAGTGGCATAGCTCCTGTCATTATGGGTAAGTTACCAGGAACTCTGAGATACAAAATCATTTGCTTTCAAATCATTTACAGAGTTATAGCAGATTTTGTCTACCTTAATGGTCACAGACTTAAAGGTCATAATTTTCAATGTTAAAATATCAAAAGTACAGTACTAGCTGGATAGAAGGACCGCTCTCTTTTGGATTCATAATTAGGGAAAGTGAAAGCAATTTTGGGTTCTGGTTGATACTTCACTTTTGCGGGAATTTTCCGGTGCACATTGTTTTATACATAATTGTGGAACAGATCGAAGAAGAAGGAAATAGATATTTTCAATGTCTCAGGAAAGAAATTTGCAGAGCATACGAAATGGGGAGCTAAGATTGCCGTTACCAGCCGGTAATAATGGGGTGCCATTATCGCCAAAATTCAGCCCATTGTTTTTTGTTAAAACGATGTCTCTCCTTTCTTAAAATCGTGCAATGAGGTTATAAAACGGTGGTCTGGTTTTTCAAAATTGTGATCTTATTTTATACAATTGTGACCTTTACTTTTAAAATGGAGCTTCGAGATCATAAAACGGCGAGTGTTTATTTTGTTAAAATGGTGATATTTATTTCTTTAAATCGGTGTTCCACTTTTAAAATGGAGCTAATTATCATTCAGAGGTCTGGGCTGCTCGTCTTTTAAATCGTGGAGCACAATTTTAGAACAGAAGGTCTAGATTTTATAATATAATGTTACAATTTTTAAAAAGCCAGAGTACCGTTTCATAACTCCTTTTAAGAAAGGAGGGGCACCGTTTTAACAAAAAACAACGAGTTGAATTTTGGCGATAATGGTACCCCATAGGCAATAACAGTATTTCTGGTTTTCGATTACCAACCTCTAAAATGAACTTGTAGGACATCTACATCCACATGGACACCACAACCAGGTGCTTTTAGTGCTTTGGACCATTGCATTAACACTTGCCGTCGACAAATCCAATCCATAGACCTTACCAAACGCAGTCACAAAAGTAACTTAACCCAAAACGAACTTTCAGCCCTACGGTCTCTTAAACAATGTAGAGACACAGTCATCAAACCAGAAGGCAAACAAGATGCTGTTTTTCGTCTGGCGGTGAGACCTCTATATCAATGAAGGCTCTCTGCATCTAGATGACGACCGCTTCTATAAACACACAGATACTGACATGACAAAATCACGAACACAATTACATACAATACTCTCCCCCTTCTGCTTCACGTCTTATTACTACTAATCCCAGGACATTCAGATTCTATCTTTTACCAAAAAGTCACAAACTCAACAACCCAGGCCGGCCGATTCTCTCTGCTTGTTCTGGTCCAAGAGAACAATTAACCACCTTGCTCACTATTGCCACTAGCGACCTTGTTCACTCATTACCTACATACCTTAATTACACTAACCATGCCATATCAACCTGTACCACCTTTTCCTTCAATTCTAATGATTAAATTCACTGGTAACATCAAGTCACTGTACACTAATATACCTAATAATGACGGAAGTATTGCCTTGCGACACTTTCTCTCGCTTAGTGACTCTAATTCTTCGAAAGGGAGGCAAAGTTACAGATTCGGATGGTTACAAAAACTTCCGACGCAGAGTGGATGACATCTGCCACTTCTTCAAGACCAGAGGTTATCAACAAGAAATACTCACCCGTGCCAAATCTCCTGCTCTCACCCTTACATGGACTGGTGCCATGGCTTTTAAGCCCAATCAGACAACGAAGTAACTATTGATGTACCACAAAGAATTTAGTGTAAATCATCAAGTGCACTAAATGTGACGTTTTGTACGTAGGTGAAACGAAGCGCTTCCGTGAACACCTGGAAAACATACGCTACCATCGTGATACACCCACGGCATCACGTTTTAGCCAGATCAACCACGATATCATAACCGATCTTAAATGCACTGTCGTTCGTCACAACGCTAGAGACCACTACCATAGACTACTGAGACAAACCTTATCCACACTCGAGGGATCCTTCCTTTACCTTCGCGGACTAAACTTAGAATTTGACTTCCATTAACTGCCACATACACACCCGTTTCCTTCCTCCATGATTTCTAACTTTTCCTATCGACGACATATTTTCTTTACCCCAATTCTTCCTTCTTTCTATGCCTCTTTCCACAGATCTAGTCGTGCCTCCGTTGTTGTCCTTGGTCTCTATTCTAATTGTCTCCCTCATGCTCCCTTGGTCCCAGTCCTATCACCTTTGTTATACGCATTCCTCATTCTGTCGCATGACTAAGGCCTTGGAGGTTGAAAATTAGCGGATGGATCGTTATCTTCTTAAAAAGGGCGCTTAAGTTTATATGATCGCTTTTGTTAAGGCTTACCAGTAACTCTGTGTTTTGTAGAACCACCTAAAAATCTTTAAATGTTTGGTTCGCTTTTCACCTCTCAACTGTGAGTTATGGCTGATCAATTTCTTCTTTATTTTATGGACCATGTCGATTAGCTCTATGTGGCTTCCAAACCGATGTGAAATTACAATTGATGTTTTAAAATACGAATCTTTCCAATACATATCAACTATTGTTCTCCTCCCTTCTTGACCGTGTCATTACAACCGATTTGAGGAGCAAGAGGTCTGTGACTCCGGGACCCGCACTTTTGCAGGCCAACAGGGGAACCACAGCAAAGAAAAAATAGAAATTGAAATGATGCTTTTATTTTGATTGGACCAGCAAACAAGAAGGGAGACAAAAAATGTGTGCAAAATGAAGTTTATCAATTGATAAAGAAACCACATTCCAAACCAATGCAAACAACAAATTTGGATTAAGTAACTTACGCTATTACGTATGCCGTTGACAAGACAGCACTGCCCTGGGAATGAATTACGAACCTTCTTGGGAATCTCTTTCGACTCCTAAGACTGAGCCTCCGATGTCCAGAAAACACACTATCTGGGTTACAAATATCAACAAATTTCATATTTTTTCGTAGACATAGCCCCGATCCTTGTTTTGGGGTCATAGTGCCCCGAAAAACCCCAAGAGCAAAGCTCTCTCAGTACAGTAGGTCAGTCCCATGCGTACACTTACAGAGATGGATTTAATTATACGTGAATTTGTAACTTTTTGTTTTCTTCCATATATTTGCAGGAAGCTACAAATTTGCCCCCATTGAATGCAGCAAATCATAAACAATCTTCCATGTTGTGCACTTTTGCGTCACGTGACAGCGCACTTTTCAGATTACTCGCTGTTCAAAGCGTGAAACAGTACTTCAGATGAATTTAAGATTTTTTAGTTTTTCGGGATAAAAAGCACAGAAATTTTAAATTTCAATCCTGAAATAGCCAAAGTAAGTATACATCATAATAATTATAGAGTGCTGTTGAGTACTGGAGGAGTAGCACATATAATACACACTCGCACGTTTGGTCTCACATACCACACAATCATTTTACAAATTTCCAATGTTTGTACCATTTCAATAACTCAACATGCACCGGTGAAAGTCTTACAGATTGGGGACGACGGCACTGAAAGGGCACTTTTTGTGATTTCAAACTATTTTAAATGTAATACATGTACATATCTTAATAGTTGCGAGGGAATCCTACAACAAAACTGCTTTTAAATATCTTTGCTGTTAATACGTTTTGCTTTCCTTGTAGAATTCATTTCCAACGTCAAGAAGACTATGTTGATCTAGTTAAATAACTACGTTGATCTAATTCTTTTTTTGCATGTATTTAAAATCTTGGTGCCATCAAGTCTTTAGCGGGTTACGTTTTAATATAACAAGTAAAGCCCGGTTCTCACTTGTAATTCGCGTAAGAAACGGGAAGTCTCCGACTGTCCTGCTTCTTACGTTTCTGCATTCATTGTGTTGACACTTGTCATGAGAGTCGCCGACTTACATGCTGCGCGCCAACTAAAGCTCAAAAAAGCGCGGCAATCAAGAAATCATTCAAAGCTTCAAAGTGCCAGCAGCGAACAATCGAAGGATTCTACACGGTAGACTTCTGCTGCTGGTTGTTATCATCCGTTTGCAGATAGCCTTGAGCAAAAAAGACACACAAAAATGAAAGAGAGATTTTGAGTACGATGTTATCTGAAGGAGAGACCGTACCACGGACAATTTCATACACTGTTTAACGAACATAGAACTTTCCACAGAGAATATTTTTTCTGATATTTAGGGCCCGTTTATTCATGATAATTTTTAGGACCCTTTAGTTTTTCATGTTAAAAAGAATTTTTGGATTTTGTAACTTTGTATTCTCTGTATACCTAATAACTTCCTACAAAGAAGCAGCGAAAGGATTATTGAAGTCGGCGACTATCCTGCACAGCGGTCACACACTTGTCGTAACCATAAACTTGTTCTCTGAAATCTATGGTCGTAATTCGCGTAAGAATCGTGAAAGTCAGGGACTTGATTGTTAATTGTTTCAAGCAGAACTGAATCTATTTGGCAGGGAAGTAGGAGACTTCGGGGAAAGCTTATGAAAACACCTTCACATTTGTCCTAACACGCGTAAGAAGCAAGATAGTCGCCAACCCCCTATTCAGTTTTAGATTCTCGCAGTAGAAATCACAAATGAACGTAATATGCTGATTAAAAGGCTTATTTTTTGCTACAGACATTAAAAGATGTACAGCTCTTGTTTAATAATGCAAATAATTCCACTGAAATCGAGACCTGAAACAGCTTGTAACTGTGCCAGTTGCTTGAAAATAGAATTGCAGATAGAAGTTCTGCTTGTTATCATGAAATTTTAGTGCTGAATTTTCAGTGAGCTTTGTACAATTAAATGAAACTCACCAATCCTTCATTGCAGAAACATGACACTTGAGAATTCAAAATCAGATCAACACGACCTTTTGAAATGAACAGAAGGAAAACTCATTTTCGGTGACAAGAAGGATTGTTTTTCAATTAAAGTGGACCTACACCTTTTTCACTTTCAACTTGTTTGGGCAAATTGGGGTCGTAGAAATCAATTCTCAATGTTATTTTTCTGTTCTCTTTGGCCAAAAGCGCGTAAAACGTCCCGAAAAATCTAGTTTTTTAATCAGGACCGCGCACTAAGGGGGCTGGGCTGGAATGTGAATATGACGTTTGAGCAGGAACCGGTAAATTTGTAAACAAAGATCGGTTGGACATTCTTTATGGTGTTTATGA
>JANTCA010002506.1:0-11302 GCA_024741275.1 Chironex yamaguchii | reverse complement strand
AGCATAGCATAGCATAGCATAGCATAGCATAGTATAGTATAGTATAGTATAGTATAGTATAGTATAGTATAGTATGGTATTGTATGGTGTCGCGTGGCGTGGCGTGGTATGGTATGGTGTGGTCTTGTGTGTTCTGGGATGGCATGGTATGGTATGGTATGTTATGGTATAGTTTAGTACACTGCCGTAGAGCAGAGTAGAAGATAGCTTACCAGAGTAGAGTAGAGTAGAGTAGAATTAAGTAGAGACTAGACTAGAGTAAAGGAAAGTAGGACTGCATTCAAAGAATCTCGAGACAATATAACAAATGGTGGTCAAAATGTTGGTACCTTTTTTGTGCAAACTTCTTTCAGCAGTTCTTAAGTGGACTTACTTGGTCATGCGCATTTTTTTATTTGGAAAGAATCCTTAAACTAAGATGCGGAATTCTTTGTGTATTTCTAAAAGGACCTGGTAATTATTTACGCTTTGGATAAACAAGCACCAAATATTTGCCCCTTAACAAAATGCCAGCAATAATTAACAGCTATGTCGTTGCCATGAAAAATAACCACTAGTCCTTTCCTTTATAAGTAGTAAGCCATGAGGTTGTGTTAATTAGTAACTATCATCATTTCTTTATACTGTTTATCAAATATCGTTGCCATTAAATGTTTTAATTGAGTTAAATCCAGATTTTTTAGTGTAGTACATGTGGCCAAATGTGTTCAAATTTGAATAATACTTTGTCAACCTTTTTTACCTGGTGCCATACATCTGCTACAACTTAAGAAACTTGAACAATGGAAAAGAAACGATAAGTTAAGAATCTAGCGAAAACTGGAAAATAATTTTTTGTCATAGATTGTAAAAGCAAACCGACGCACTTGTTTTACTATTGCTTTGAATAAATGTTGACTTTCTCTGAGATTGATTGTTCTGGATGGTTTTGCTATGACCAAACTCTGCAACACGGATTACTTTCATATCTTGTTAAGGATTATCAAGACATTGCCAAAAATCCTTTGGCAAATATTTTGATACTACTGCTTCCTATTGCAAGTAAAATATTTAATCCAAGTTGTCAAGACTTGATATTCTGTAGTTTCTCTCGCTGTACGTTCTTCTACAAATAAGAGTCATTCTAACCCTCACCATTGAACATAGTATCTCACTGCATTCTAGTCGTGTTGTTAAATTTTACCTCTTTTGTCTCTTGCTAACATACTTTAGTTGTTACACTGTGGACAAGGACACTAAATCATGTTTATTCAGGTTTGTTGGTTTTTATTGCAATCATGTCTTTGCGCTCCTCAATTGCTAAACATATTGTTTATTCAACTTGCTGGCGGTAAACAAAACATATTGAAATCAGGATGGTGAATAACTTGGAGCCTCTTTGTCTATCTCTTCTTAGGAATCATTTTACAAGTGAAAGCTATCGAGTAAGATTCAGTTCATGTTTCAAGCTTCAAACTGTTCGTTTCTCTCTACGAATAAATCATCAATGACCTTGCACTAATCGTTAATCATAGGAGAACTTTGCCAATGATAGAATTTGTGTCTTGTGTTAAACAAGACAATCAGTTAAAAGTTAAACACCTGGTGAAGGTAAGTCTCTATTCTCTTTTTGCCTAATTTTGTAGATATTTACTACTTTACTCGGAATTACCAAAAGACCTATCAACAAATGTCTAATTTTGATTTATTCAGATAATTATATATCAATTGCAATGCGCTCTGTATTGATTAACCTGTGAAGTTTTTTGATACATTAACAATGACGGTGAAGAGAATGTTCATGGGTTTTATTAACATGGGTAATTAATGCTAATAAATCTTATCATAAGAAAATTACATGTTATATGCAATTCACCATTTGTCTTCAAGATAAACTCATAAGGATCATTTTAACATACGAAATAAAAGCATACAAGATATACAAGGCCCTACTTTTGCAGATTTTACTTATGCAAAAAAACCCATCCCTTTCCGAGCGGGAATATTTTAATTAGAAGTGTTTAAACATTTCCTTCAATTAATCAATAAAGTTTAATACTTTGCATTTACAAGGTAACTTGCACAAAAACTACAAAGTAAATCAATGCCTTTGCAAATACTTTCAAAGAATAATTTACAGTTTTTTGAAGTAATAATATTCACTTTGCTGCAAGAGTTCAAAGAAAGTTATGTCTTAGTTAACGTAATGAAACTGCCAAAGAAGAGTTATTTTCCAGCTTATAGAGCTGCAATGCACCAAAACAATTTCTATATTGCAAATTCAAATACGCTGATCGACAAAAACGTTTTATAGTTTAATTATGAGATACCAAGAAAATGTTGAATTAAAAATACATTTATGTTGATGCAGGTTTTTCTTTCAAGAAACAATTGAGGCCAAGTAAAAATATACAATTATATCTAATTTCTCAAGGAGGAAGACCAATCTGAAAGAAATTTTTATTATGAGCATTATCTATTGAGCTATGATCTGAATCATTTAAAGTGTTTTTGGTCAGTAATACCACAGATCTTCGAGCTGGTTTCCGTTGCTATAAGTCTGATTTTAGCAAAGTAATGAAAATAACAAATGTCAAATTTTTAAATTTCAGTTTCGTCGTTACCTGTCATTCTATTTCTCTCGACTGATGTCGCTCTTCTATACATGGCAGCTGCAATTCTGTTTCCAATTCCTAGTTCTTTTATGTTCTAATACTTTACGATTCCAGTACTATGATGGCGCATAGAATTACTGGCTTCCTTAGTTTAGCGACCAAGTCACTGATATTAGTATTAAAAACATTCTCACTAATAATCGCACGGAAACTTTACAAGTGAGATTATGCTTTGGTATGGACACCAATAACATGGTGCATGATGTGACAGAAATAGCGATGTGATTATTTTAATTTCACTGGCGTGAACAAGGCTTTACTGTACCAAAAGCGTGCTTTACTTGAATGTAGATGTTTTGATGGTCCCCGCTTCGGTGTATTATAAAAAGTATCATAAACGCAAAAATTTGGAATTGTTTGTTGAATTGGCTTCCGTAAGGTTGAATTTGTATGGGTCAAGATTAGATGTTTAAAATGTAGCTTAATTTTTGACAGATCTCCAGTTCTTTTCGGTGTGAACAGTTTGTTATACTACAGATGGTGTGATAGTTATCTCACGTCCACCTAAAATGATTCCCATCAATAAGACGGTTCAGATTGCCAATGACGCCAACTGTTTGCTACATTGCTGCCAAATACATTGGTAGTTTCCAATCACTAAGGCTAAGAATTTTTATTTGTTCTTTTGTAGTACGATACAATGGCCAATAATACATCCAAGTCTTAATTCTGTAATCTCTTACATTCTAGCAGACTGAGTTATGAACCGTTTTGTCAATGCCTTCTACACAGCAAAAGTGTTTTATTCATTATCTTGTGTATGATTTGAAGGAAAGGAATTCGGTTCGTAGTCCCATTAACGAGTTTCCTATACCTATTTGAGGTCAGTATACTTATTTTTATCAAATTGAAGATGTTAGAGTTAATTCCTATGTACCTGTACACTTTGCAACTACCTTATGTCAAACATTGATGGTCCTTTGGAAGAAAATTTTTGAAATAGTATCTAATTATTATCTATAGTAATCTTAAAAGTTTTGGAGAAATTTGAAATTTTCTTAATGGCAGTAATCTAGATCTATTCTAGATCTGCATGCATGTAATCCAGGATGTTAAAAGTTTTATCGGAATACCTTATTCCTAACTTTCGTGGCATGATATCGCTCTATAAGAATTGTTTTGTATTATTTTGCTATAGAATATTATAATACTGTAATTTGACTACTTCTTGTCAAGAAAGATAATTAACTCTACACAACCTACGTTGTTTCAGCAACGCATTTCTGGCAGTTTCTCTATGTTAATATAAGACATTTGCTGTAGATACGAAGCAAAATATCGAAAAACGTCCTGTCTCACATTGATAAAGAATCATTGAATACTTGCTTGATGTAGACGATAATCCAAGTCACTACAAAATCTGATTGTTTGGGCCAATTAGCACTTAAAACGTGACAAAATTTGTCCAACTGGATAACCCTGCACCAATTGTAGTCAGATTAGACAAACATAAGTAAAAATTGGGGTTTGTACTGAGTTGTTTTAAGTCATGGATTAAATTGATAGTGAGTCATCTACCTGCCATTCTTAAGTAAAAGGCCCTAAGTTAGTTTGGATTTGTCGCAGGCATTCTAAATGAAAATGACATTTGAGATGGCAAACCGTCCCTTATTTCATGCTAGTTAACTTTTCTTTATCATGAAAAAGTGCTGCTTCGAGGCACCTTTGATGGCTGAATGTCAAAATCTAACAATTTGTAATGTTTCGAACTTTGGTGTTCCCACTGTGCCAACTAAACAACTGCTGAAGATACAACAATAGTGGATTAGCTTTATTATGCTTTTTACTCTAGTTGAATGGGCCCTTTGTTCCTTATTAACTTCTATTAACAAGTATTTGGTTTATGTTGGTAACAGGTAAATAGACACACAACTAGACAAACAATAGTCACTGAAAATTGTACCTCCACCTTGGTGTTAAAACGAGGTTAAAACGAGGTTATATTTTAAATAGACTTATTACGAATCAAACTTGCGTGCGCATTTAGAATGTCTAAATCAACAATTTCTCACCAAGTGCAGTTCTCACATCGTTTGTATTGCTCATCATCAGCAGAAAGCTGTCAAATTCGTGAGAATGACGACAGATATGTCTCTTTGAAAAAGCTGATTTTGTAGTTTGCTTCAAGTGTTTGCTCTTCTCAGCTGACATATGAGGTATTTTGGCTGACAAATGAGGTATTTTGGCTTACGTTTGCCTCCACTCACACTGCAGGGGAGGATCCAGAGGGTTGCAACAGTTGCAACATAAGCAGAAATGTTTTGCAACGTTGTCCTCTAAATGTAATAATTCTAATGATAAACCCTTCTTATCATCTACAGTGTAAGTCCCTTTTACTCACAACTTGCTTTTTCATTTTTGATCCACCTGGTGAATTCAAGGAATGTATATGGCCTTATGCCGTCGGCTGTTGGTTGCTTACCCTGTCAGACTAGTAGACCTCTGCGGTACCGTGGGGAATGCCCTCAACTTGTTTGAGTTGGAGAGTTGAAAAATGGATGGAGCATCAGTCTGTTTGAAATCTTTGCAAGCCAATCACAAAATGCTATAAGAATTGTAAGCCAATGCAATGGGTAACTTGACGTCACAGACCCTTGGCAACACTCGTCTTGTTCCTAAGTGGTGCAAAACAAAATTTGCATTCTAAGGAATTTGAATTTTTTTAAACTTTCACTGTTGCTTGACCAATAGTAGAGGCCCTAATTAACGTGGTAACTGTAAAGAAAGCCGACACACTTTGACCGTTCGCCTGTTATTATCTAGGTTATACTCTAGTATAGCATCTATCTTATGCACGCTAAAATAGTCAGAGAGACATGAAACTTTCTTAACGAAATTGTAAATGTAACTAATGATAGAAAGTTAGCCTGTTTATGCCGTTACCCTAGAAGACGTTTCTTACGTACACATTCTTGGGTTACTGATATAGGTAACGTACTATTTATTTGTAAATGGGCGTGCCCCTGATTTTGATTTCTTGACACCACACCCCCTCTTTCAAGCGATTTTGCAACGGATGAAATTATAATATTGTAACGGAGGAGTTTTGTTTTTTCTTGTGACCATGTTTTGACACAAGAAATAAGTTCATCCGCTGATGACAAGATTATCCTTGTCATACAAAGAGGAGATAATCCAGACTTACTGTCGTAATCAAAGGAATACTAATTTGCATTTGCCATCTCGTTCTCAGTTTAAAGTCGCTGTTCGCCATAATAGTCACTTTTGGTACGAAATTGCTGTATCAACTTGATTTGGCAAACAAAAGAAAGAAAACCTGTAGTTCAGACATTATTCACAGTGATTTATGAATATATATGATTCGACTGTTACCAGTAGACTTGACACTTGAAAATAGTGGGAACTCAACACCCATGCTTTGTACGAACAATCCTATAATCTTACTCTCTGTTGTAAGTGAAAAGAAATAATTTGGTGAAGATGAGAAATAGAATATGAACCTTTTCGTCAGTGTTTAATAAGATCAAATTTCAACTCCAGACAAACTTGCCACCTCGATCCTTGTTGTATTAAGGGAAAGTTTTAATGAGCCTTGAGTGTATGTAAATTTACTGAGGTATATTTTTTTGCGTATGTATTTGATCTGAGTTTTAATTTGTTTGCAAAATATTATCTATTTACCATGGCAGCACAGTTTGTAGCGACATTACCAAATATTGATTTTTTGCATTGCAAGTTTTGGTTTGAATAAACACCCCAATGGAATTAGTGTTTTCACCGGAGTCTTATGCTAGCTAGAGGGTAGGGAAATATGTAACCTCGTGCAAACCATGTGAAGAAAAATAAACACATTTAATTAATGACCATGCCATGAAGATGGTGAAAATGAAGCTCAAACATTAAATGAGGACAAGAAAAATCCCACAAGTAATTTAGGGTGTGCCTTTTGGCTTTTCACCTACAGATTAAATTCATAAAATCAAATTTTTCCTTGATATGCTATGGTTTTACATGCCACATTGAGAGGAACACTCGAAGAAAAACCAATAACTGGACATATTTGTAGAGAAATATCTCACCTGTGCAAGATTTGCGTTGATTATGAAGGTGTAAAACTCGAGCGTCTAGTTGTAAAATTGCTTTACAAATTTGCGACATTTGGGTAAAAACATACTTAAAAGCCTTTTTTTCGGCGAAAAATCTTCAGAGAATGAAGTTCCAGAAAGGAAAGTCTAGATATATGGCAACCTTCTTACTATTAACTTGGATTAAAATTAGCCAATCATAAACAAGGAAGGAAAAAGGCAAAGTAAAAAACATATGGAAAAACAAAGCATCATTGCAAGAGTCCAAGTGAAAAAACGAACTCTTTCTGTCTAGAGAGTTTTGGTTTTCAGACTCCAATATACTTAGATGGGAAGACAATCTTATAAAAAGGTCGTCTTTTGACGTCTTTTGTTCTGGGGTATACACAGGGCTTTTGAGCTTGAAGCCCTGGTTTGAAGTATGCTTTTACGACGATTCTCTCTATCCCAAGTTGGACTCAGAATGCAAGTGAAACTATAAAGCTACGAGTTTTCAAGACCACAGCACTTGCAAGGTCAAGTTAGCTCCTAAAAATATCCCTCACTTTTATATGTAACCAAAACGACGATTGTAGTAGTGATGAGAAAAATTAAAATCTCTTTTAAGCCTTAGCTTATTGTGCAGTTGATCTTGTGTCGTTGGGCCTTCCTTTGTAACAATTACAACATTCTCTCGTTTATATTTCTTGTTATTATTATTATTACTAATGTTATTTGTTTTGCGATGTGATATTAGGTTGCCTATTCAAATCTTAAGCTGTTTAACAGCAGAGTGTTTTCAAGTAACAAAGTGACGCAGCAGGATATTGCCCTAAAAGGGTTTTTTGAGGAGGATGAGATTTTAACCATGGGCGGAAGTAGTGGGTTTTTTGGTACTAGCTTGCCAACTAAAGTTTACGTGTGAAGATATCTGTTTTATTGGCAAATTACATTTTTTATAGTACAAAGATTTGTCTTAATCTCGGGTTCTCACTACCCTACACAAGGACTATTAAAATACAACACTTGTCTTTAATTTCCTCCTAAGATTTCTATAATTCTATGCATATTACCCTACTTTCTTGACAAAAATAAGAAACTGAAATAGAAATGATGTTTATCGAGAGATGATGCATTCTTTCATTGAAGATTTTCTGAGCTATAAAGAATGTTCACTATTATTAAAAATCAAATTTAAAATCACTAGTTTATTCAAATTAAAAGTGAAATTTTTATTTGTATAAAAATTTTTTTAAAGCCTGGCTTGCCTAAAGGGAATCTTTCATTCCGGTTGTACGTTCAATTGATATAGTCCCTTGCTGTTTTATGTAAGTAAACTAACCCATAAGGAGAAAAAATCTGTCTGTGAAATTTAGATCTGCAATGTCTTAGCCGTGCTTAAAATTCTTGTCGATTTACTTCAAAGTATGAATGTAGGAGATTTTTAATTAACATAGCTAGAGCTGCTATTCGTGTAATCAATTTCAAAAGTTTTACTTGCTGCGTCCATGCTGCAAACTCACAGATGAATCAATGATCATCTCAATGAAAGAATCAAAATCGACAGTTTTGAGCAGCGATTCTCAACAGATGTCCACGTGGCCACAAGAGATTAAATGAAGGACGTCCTGAATGTTCCTTGGCGGAAAATAGAGTAATTGCCATGTAATGGCAAATTTACAGCAAAATGGAAAATTTATTGAACATTTTATAAATTTCTAGATTTTAGATTCTATTTGACAATATTAGCTTCATGTAGCTCCAAAGTGTCTTCCAATCACAACAGTTTGGTAGTCAACTGGAAACTACCACTCATAATTGTAAAGTGAAGAATCTCATATCACAGTGTTGGCAAGAGGGACCTTGTCAAATGAGCATTTAAACTTCTAAATTTCCTTTATCGAGATACCATAACATTGAATCAATGGATCCGCAAGTTGTCGCAGTTTTGAATGTGATATATTATTGTGATGCATTGACAACATGGTGTCATAAAGTGAAAGGTAACTAGTAGCCAAGCTTGGAATATGCATGTTCCTGCCCAGTTTTATGTATGAAACATTGCGTATACAGTATATAGTGACAATGAAGCAATTTAAAAACAGAGGCTGTTCTGTGAGTGAACATTGTATGATGCCAATCACACATTCAAGACATCAAACATTCATTAAGTTTCTCAAAGGCGGACAAATCCTAAAATAGCATTATGTTTTGCATTTTAACTGTGTTCCAACGATGTCGAGGAAGATAGATGGTTGAGAGTCTCGTGATTAAGGTTTTTCGATACGGAAATCAATGAAGTATTGGCAGGTGTCATTAAACATCTTAGCTTTACCTCTAAGGATATTGATTATCAGTACACTCTCATCACACAAAGAAGCGCGCTGACCAAAGAGGATTTTTACGTATCATCTTTCATGAACATGGTAATGAGACATACAATGAAGTCATGGATAATTCCATATAAATGATGCCATGTTACCTTGAGATCATTTATGTGAATCAGCATTCTCAATTACCAACAAAAAAAAATTATTGAGGTTGAATCGAAGGAGTCTGGATTCACTGCTAAACTATGGCAGATAGAAGTTCAACAGTGTGATTTCACGAGTTTCAATAACTTTTACGTCACATAGAATGCCATGCGTCCAAACAGCGATATATGAGTACTTGCAAAGTTGTTTAAGAGATTTTATAACCCTATCTGAATATCTGAAAGGTGACACTTTCCTGATTGCCTTATACAATCATTTACAGAAAATTGAAGATATGCAGCAGAATGAAATGGCAGACGTGCAATGTTTGTACAAAGGCTATTCACAAATCAAGAGGGCATTTTATGTAACTGTATAAAATAATCAAAGAAAAATATCCATCACTTTGTGTACATCTATCTTTTCCCTTGACATGTTTTGTTGAATGTGGTTTGATTTCAATGGCTGGTTTCATTACCAAAACGTGATATTTTGGCCATGATGACATTTTTAAAACGAATCAAACTACAGCCAGCCATATGCGAATAAATTATCCAACAGAAAGCGCAAAACAATCCAAATTACAAAACATCAACAAATATTAAAGGCAAGTGTGAACACTGAACCATGTGATCTCATTCATTCTTTAAAGTGCATCATTCATGAAAATTTCTCTGGTGTATTTCTGTTTTAATAAGAAGTGTTTTTGAAAGGCTCCGGTTAAATTTGGGTAAAAACCGAACAACATGTCAGTTGATAAGCATAATAAGCCTTGTTTCCTTATTATCCATTGACTTGAAGCTTGCAATTTGGAATAATGAAATACCAGTGTCACTAGACAAAACAAGACAACAAAATTTAATAAACGACTAGAAATCATTCCATGTGAATTGAAGACTACTACAATTCATTATTTCTTCTCCAAAGTTACAACCTTTTGCTATAATACATCAGCACATTGTATTTTAGTTTTTGCGTTTTTTCTTTGAAATGCTTGCCAATTAAGTATTGCGTGACTTTAAATGAAACTGCTGAAGCTTGGACAATTATTATGATATCTGGAATGTCTAAAACAATACTTTTAGATAGCACCCTTTTTATCAGTAAGGAGTTTGGATGAGATGGAGTACTTAACTCTTGTTAAAAAACTTAGCTATATTCTCGGTATTGTACATTTAAGTGATATCCTTTATAGAGGCATTTTGGAAAACTTTAAAGCTATTTGTTTGCTTAAGTGCTCTTGTGTGACACAAAACTATCAAATAAGTATGTATCGAATAGTTAATACTAGCCTCTGATTGTGAATCCGTTTCATAACAATTACACGACTTACAAGCTGTACTCGAATGAGAATTTTCTTTGGGAATTTATAAGTGTTCTCTTTGTACTTGCAGCAATGCAGAGATCAGAAAGACATTTAAATGTTACAATAAATCTCCTTAACTTTGTTAGCAGTACTTATCATTTTTTTGAGCGATAAAGTCATCTACGAAGTTTTTTGACACGTATCGCAAGGTAAAAGTTTTGCACCATTAACAAACTTTTATCTGTGTACATATATGTATACTTGTGGATATGTACATAAGCAGATGTTTATATAAACGTACAAATATATGTATATATACGTGTGTATGTGTATAAATGTGTACAATTATACACATATATATGTATGTAAGCGTATATATGTGTGTATATGTACTTATATGTATGTTTACGTATATTGATGTATATGTGTACTTATTTCCCTATATATGCTTATATATGGGTACATATAGCTATATGTAGATGTACATAAACGTATGTGTATGCATATGTATATACACGTATAAGTATATATATATATTAAAGGACAGTAAAGTATGGTTAGTTTCGATCAGTGAAAAGAATGTCAGATATTTTTCTGACGACGCATGTGCAGATTCAGCCTTAACATCATCCTCGTGAGTCGTAGTTAGAGTCCATAGTCACCAGTCCTTTCTAAATGCTCTTTTACCCTTAAGCTGAAAAATACGAAAACGCTCATATATATATATATATATTCATCAAGAGTGGAGCATTACCACAGTAGCTGCAATAAGTGGGAGCCGACCGGGCTCGAACTTGCAACCCTCAGACTCAAAAGCCAACACTCAAACCTCCCTGCCATCAC
>JANTCA010002505.1:0-11305 GCA_024741275.1 Chironex yamaguchii | reverse complement strand
CTATCTATCTATCTATCTATCTATCTATCTATCTATCTATCTATCTATCTATCTATCTATCTATCTATCTATAGCTAACTTTATTCCCTGTGGCTTTTATTCGTTTATTCGATCCCCCAACCCCCAACCCGTATAGCAATGTTCTTTGTGATCAAGGTACTTGTAGTTACTATGGAAATAGCTTTTTAGTTAACTCAGTTTTGGGGGAAGAGTGGGCTAAACATAGGACACCGTATTATGTATGACCCATCAATTATGACTGGAGATTTGTGTAGCATCAGAAACGAGACATTTATCCAGGGTGGGGACGAAACTCATGACATTCTGCTTTACAAGCTGAATACTCTGACCAATAAGCTTCTGAGACGTTGTTTCATGTGCATTTTAGGATCTCATTACTTGTGGATTGCGTCATTATAGATATAAAAAATTTACAAACTCGAAAATGGACATCGGCAACGACTGTAAGGTATTCCCTTTAATAGAAACTGAATTCGGGTGGAAGCTAAAATTTATTTTGAAAATGTCGATAAACATCAGCCAAGAATAGGAGCTGAATTAAAGTTTGTGAAATGGAAATTAAAGTCAGCAGAGTAAACGAACTTCTACAGAGAATACGAAGTTGTATAAAGTATCCAGAAATAACAGTTTGTAAAATATCAACAATTTGCATAAAGTATTCTAAAATAATAAATTCTCGAAACAATATAACTGCATGGACAGAAATTAAATACTTTAATCAAGTGCTATATATTTACTTGTTCACAAAAATGTCGATATTATAGCTTCAGAAAAAATAGAATTATTTTGAATAAAAAAGTTGAAGCGAAATATATTAAGGCAAGTTAAAGTTATAAGGATAATGCAATTAGAAAACAAAGCCTGTTTGTGATGGCTTCATTTATTGTGAAAAACTGTGTTGTTATGTTCTAGCACTCCGAATCAGTGTTTGTTTGATGGTAATACTTAAGTCCGCGAGATAACGATGTAAGTCTTTAAAGAAGAACTTTCTAATTTTTCATAAGAAAATTGCCAAATTGAGCCACATTTTCGAACTTAGTCCATTTGTAAAGCTAAGCGAAAGAGTCTACCATGTTCTGGTTTGGACAGGATACCTTGGTTTTTATATGAAGGTATATCTCATCTCTGACAAGGCAAAGAAACCTTAAGTGTAACATCTGGTCGACCCTTTTGAAGAGTCGCATATTCACCACTTTAGCAAATAATACCAATGGAATCAAAGCAACTCAGATGTTGACAGTCAGAAGAATGCTAAGGATATCTTAAGACCTTATAATTACAGAAGTGCTTTGGTGTGCATGGACTAAAAGATCTCTGTTCAAAGCTATCGAAGAGAGCAAACTGGACTTTAAGACACATTTTATTCATTATAACCTCCTTGGTGGGGTAATTAAGGACTACCCGGAGTTTGAATTAGGGTGAACTGACCGCAACTTTAACACTTCTTCTGCTGAGCAAAGCAGTTCAACACGAACGACTGAAAAAACTATGGTCGTTCAATCCTGATCACCTCCTCGTGCAGATACATGCCTACCTATTGGCAAATGATCAGCATGCTTATTACCTACAAAATGCCCATTAATGGCAGTAAAAGGAGCTTTAAACGGGACGTGAATCATAGACATCACCATGATATACATACTCTTTCCCGCATCCAGGATCACTGTCAACCAAGAAATGTCCAAAATTACATTGGCTGTAGTGCTGATTATGTATAAAATTATATGTTACCTTATATCTTATCTAGACCTATCTTTTTCACATAAATGGACAGTATATCAAAATGACAATAGCTGATCAAAGCAGATACTGTCTTACCTGGATAACATGATACCAACCTATTTTGTTAAGCAACCATAAGCATAATGATAGGGTACAGAACATGTTAGAAACCAAATCGATTACCAAATCTGGATGCCCATGAAACTGAATGATTTATAAACCAATGCCTATGTAGAACACTTGATTGCATGATCATGAAAGCAAAATCCTTTCTTATCGCTCTCTAAATTTCTGCACTGATCAATGCTTTCACCAACCTTTATTTACAACTATATATATTTAAATTTCTATGCGCCTTTTCATACCACTGTATGCGCGTGAATGAATGTCAATGGGCAAAGGAACAATTTCATGTAATTAATGAATTTAAAAAGGTAGCCATTCAATCTTGCACAGTTTCATCGTTAACTAACCAGCGGCAGAAATGACAGAAATAAAAAAAAATACCAAATGAATACGGCAAAGCAGAAATCAAAGAAGAAATCAAACTAAATGGATTAAATGCTAGCATAGAAACAGACATCGATAAAAATGGAACGGAAATCAGAGAACTAAAATATGTAGAATTAAATAAATCTAAAGAAGAATTGAAGCTAAAAAATGTAAAATAAGTAAAAGATAAATAAAATAATCAAAAATAGATAAAGAATAATTAATAGAGATGATGAATACGTTAAGAAAAAAATACTTACAATTTTTAAAAATATAAAAGTGAGTTAGTAAGTAAATAAATAGGATGAAATAAATTATTTTGCAAAATAAACAAACGGTTGAATAAGAAAAATGTGTAAGTAAATATATAACGACAATTAATGTCATCACAAACAGAAATAGTAAGAAAAAAGTCAATAATTAAGCAAACCAGTAAAAGTTCTTTTTCTTTCTATGCCAGTTTTTTAATCCAAAAATATGAAAGAAAAATGATTAAATGCAAACTTAAATGTATTTAGCACTATACAGATAAGTGGTTGCTTAATTCTAATCTTTGTTTTCCCTTAAATCAGAGCACTGTACATGGGATGACACGTTATCGTAGTTCTTACGCTGATCATCTGAAGTACACACAGTACACATTTACATTCATGAGGTGTTTTGAAAATATTACCGTATTAAAGTAACAATGTGTTGTTTGGTAACTAATCAGCTGTATGATAAAACAAATAATATGTCACTTAATTAGTGCTGCAGCTTTTATGTGATATCCCATTGATAAGTTTCATTGAAACATATAATCAACTCGTAACGTTCCTAGTTATTGCTAAGTGCCTATGTACATTTTTAATTACTGTTAAAATTTTTGTTGCCAAAGTAGAACTTTAAGTTTTAATTGACGACGAAACATAAAAAAAATTTAAGGTTTTGGTGTAGTGAAGTTATGTACTTTGAAAGTGCCTTTTTGGCCTTTTTTACCTAAAGGTATTGTACTTATATACAATATGGAGTATTGGTAATGCTGGTGGAATCGAGGAGAATCGGAAACAATCTCCTTTCCGTTTTGATGCAAAGCAAGAGGGGTGGTGTTGGTGGGAGGAAGGTCGTGCTCTTTTTCGAAGGTATAAAAATTTGTTTGAACTTGGTGAGAAAACGTAACTGATGCACGGCATGGAAAGAGGCTTGAATGTGAAATGATAGTATTATAAAGACTTAAGTTAATGAAGGTTAAATGCTGGTAGCGCCTTATGATGACTTACTGATGTATAACGCATGTAACTCAATTTTTTAATACAAGGTGCCTAATTGTCCTCTATGATAATGAGGATATGATATGCTTAATATGTATACTGTTCTGTATTCAGTCCAAAATGTGACAGTTTTATAACTTACTTCCAGCAATTTAAATTAACAATTTAAATTGAAATCACAATTTGTAGTTGTTCTTATATATTAAGCTGTCTTTGACAGCTATGATGTAAAGGTTTGGAGAAATAGTTCACACAAAACAAACACTTCTGAACATAAACATATTATACCTTCCACCTTACCAAAATCATCGGCTCTACTCTTATAAAATTGTTAATTTTTCATATTTGTAAACATGTATCTAACATTAAAACGATATAAGCCCCGTGAACTATATCATTGCATTAGTCTTTCACCCCGGCTTTCTCGCTACTAAAGGAGGGACAGTAGCTTTGCTTTATTGCTTCATTCGGCATTGTACATTTTTAATTACTGTTAAAATTTTGGTTGCCAAAGTAGAGCTATAAGTTTTAATTGTCAACGAAACATAAACAAAAGTTGAGGTTTTGGTGTAGTGAAGTTTTGTACTAAAATTGTCTTTTTGGCCTTTTTTGCCAATTGTACTTTAATACAAAGTAGAGTATTGTTAATGCGGCTTTCTCGCTACCAAAGGAGGGATAGTAGCTTTGCTTCATTGCTTCATTCGGCTATGAAGATGTCTTAAGAACAATAAGATGCCTAAACGTTTATTAACAGTGTTACATGTTTATGTTTGTACCCATGCTCAGACCAGCTTTGGAGTGGAAAAATTAAATCTGCTTTGCTAGATACAGTTGCCTACAATTCACTGTCTTTCAGAGCGACATACGGCAGTCGGATCAATCGTTTCTTGGAACTTGTTAATGAAATTAGTTCTCTAAAAGCATAAGCTTATATTTTGTAGGAGTGTTGACAGAAATCGTATGCTTGAAGGTTAGTTTATATGCAAAAAAGCAACACTTATAGCAGTGAAACATTTATAAAGCTTTGTGGTGGGGCACTGCCCCTTGTGTCCAATGTCATATAAACATATCATTTAACATATCATATACAGAGTATATTTAAGACATAACTTTTTGCTTTAGACAGAAAAATAAGTATTTTCAAGCTTGGACTCTATGCATGACATCCTTCTAAATAATCCGATCCGTATTTTTTTAGATTTTAGGATCATCCCAGTCTACACCTCCATGTGTCGAGGCACCCAGCCACATCCAGTGTGTGATGGATTTAGCAGTAATTTATTCGATGTGAAGATGATATGCTTAGCAAACAAATAACTTTTTATTTTATTTAGTCTAAGATTTTCAAATTATTAAAGTATGCAACGTATATGTTCTTTTTTAAGTTTACAATATAAATGTCCATGTCTTAATACCACCTTATATTATTATGTATGTATATGTTATATATATATATGTTATCATATATATATATCATATATAGGTTATGTATATCATACATTAACCTACAATTCACACAAAATTTGGACACAAACATACAGTGTAGGTTACACCGTAATGTTTTCACGTTTTGAAGAAGTTGCATAACTCTGTTGGTAGTGGTAACCCGCAAATTGATCATGGTTGTCTTGTAAAAAGGGTCAATCTCCTATCTGCCCCAAGAAGATGAATGCATGACCACGTCCATTAAAGCAGAATATTAAACAAAAATGTATAGGTCAATCTATACGAGGAAAGCGGAAAAAGTGTCCTGACTAGTTGTAACACGAGTCTCATTCTCCTTCTAAGCATGCTGATGGTATATCAATTGTGGTAATGAACTAGCGGCTCATCACCTAGAATATATATTTCCAACTTCCTATTGCTTAGCTCAATCCTCTGTCAGTAGGTGTAAAATCTAATATTATGAAAGTAAAGAATGTATTGACTGCTTTTTGGTATCTGAAATTGTCGAATTTGTGCTCTCAGTTTGAGAAAAAAGCTTTTAAGACAAAAGTTCTTTGATACTATTTCGCCCGAGGTTAAATGATTACTACTAGATTAAGTACTGCAAAAGCAATAGAACAAAAAAACAGAAAAGCAGAAAGAGTGAGCAAAAGAACAAAGGTAGTAATTGATGATAAACTTGAAACTATGATGGTCGCATGTAAGTGAAAAGCATTTAGGCCTGTGCCTAGTGTTTCAGGATGTAGATGGGCCTAATATAAACATTTCTATAGACCTCCTTAGTAGTAGATATTTGGACAGTGTATGGATGCGTGTTGGGATTCCTCTTTTTTGCTAATTTAAGTGTTAGTGTTAAGATGGACACCTTATTAGAGCAACGACTATGGAAATATTTATAAAACGTTGTAATGGAAGCAACATTACAGGAATGCAACAGAGTATGTGCCGTTTCTGATGCTACAGAAATCTCCATTCATAATTGATGGGTCATACATAATACGGTGTCCTATGTTTAACCCACTCTTCCCCAAAAACGGAGTTAACAAAAAAAAGCTATATTCATAGTAACAGATAGATAGTAATAGATAGATAGATAGATAGATAGATAGATAGATAAACAGACAGACAGACAGCAGATAGATAGATGGTTAGATAGATAGATAGATAGATAGATAGATAGATAGTTAGATAGATAGATAGATAGACAGATAGGTAGATCGATAGATCGATAGATCGAAAGATTGATAGATCAATAGATCGATAGATCGATCGATAGATAGATGGATAGATAGATAGATAGATAGATAGATAGATGGTTAGATAGATACATAGTTAGTTAGTTAGATAGATAGATAGATAGATAGATAGATAGATGGATAGATAAATAGATAGATAGATAAATAGATAGATAGATAGATAAATTGATAATTAAATGGATGGAGAGTTAGATAAATAGATAATTAAATGGATAGATAGGTAGATAGAAACATAGAGAGTTAGGTAGATAGATAATTAAATGGATAGATAAATGGATAGATAGATAGATAGATATATAAATAAAGTATAAAGAAGGTAATATCCAACTCAGATTTGACAACATGGAGCAATGCAGGGGTGAATTTTTTACTGTATCAAATTGTCTTTCGTGGGAATAATCTTTGTTAATACTCTATTTCAGTATTATTTTCTCAGTAAAACTTTGTTACATTATGGAATATGCTTTTCCAACCTTTAGAAGTAGTAAGACGCAAGTTGTAAGAAGTCACTTTGCATTCTAATGAACTCAATTTTTTGTGCCCAAAACAGTTAACAGAACTAACAGTGGTAAAATTTTAAAAGTTTTGCATTTGAAGGCAAAACTCAATCCAACATTGGCTTAATAACAATTAACGATTGATAATTATGTGAAAAACCCCCCAAAAATCTCTTGGCAGCAACTAACACTTGCTTTTGATAGATTTACTGATAATGATGTTTTGAACAAGAATTTTCAAGGATTACTAAAACTAACACCAAAGCAACAAGAGGAACTTTCAAATGTAATTTGCTTCCTTGCTTTGTCTAATGCCAATCCTTTTAGAAACGTATTTGCTATGTTGTGTCATTTTATTTTAGTAATCCTCAATCTACGTACATTTATTTAATTTGATTTTACGTAAAATGAAAAAGAACTTATACACTTACTAGACGATTTAAATTCTGTATAGAGTCTAACACCGAGAAGGAATTCTAACGCGAGTCTAAGTGTAGAAGCTGAAATGCGTCCATTTCTTCCAATTTGCGGAACCAAAATTTGAACGCAGTAAAGCTTGACGAGAAGTTTTATTTGCCTTAAAATATGTATGTGATGTACAAATTTATGATGCCTGCCACGTTTCAGCTTATTATTGCACACTTTAAGACAAATTATGATACACGTTATTTGCAGTTACTGAACTGTAGCAAAGGTTTATGAAAAAACTCAAATTTAAACAGAAAAATAATATACTTGAAATGTTTACCTACAAATTGAAGTTAGGCCCTAGTTTGAGAGCTAAAGTTTTTGATTTGGTTACCGTACGAAAATTGAAATTTTTTTTCCCAGGCAGCCACAATAAATTATCATAAACCAATTTTTTTTACATTTTGTAAGTCCGAAGAACGGTGTATAGACATTAAGCATGATCACGAGATGTATTAAATTAAAATTAGTTTGTTTTCTACCAAAACATTTTGTTTGCATCTCATTAATGTGTCTGACATTGCTTGTTATTCCTGGTTATTTATTACCTGTGACTCGGCAACAAACAAGTGAATTGATCGCGAGCATAAATGCTTAACAATAATCACTTTTACATACGACTCCAGCCCTTCATAATTACTCAAGGACAAGAGTGCTAAGCTATGCTGTATTCTTAAGGTAATAGAAGAGTCACGGACAAAGCATCAAGAGTTATTATTCATTGTAAATATATTAGATTTGTGATGCATTGGTACAACCATAAGCTAGATGAATTGCTCAAACAGGATTTGCTCATTATGGGCGGCGCCATTAAGAGCCAGGAGGCGCCAGCCAGTGCTCTTAACTTTTAACCCCCACTTCCGGAAAAAAATAATGCCAAAATTAATAATTTTATATGCAGAACGGAACTTTAGTTAAGCAAAAGAATGAATTCTATTTAATTTAGGTAAATTGTGAAGCCAACGTTAGCTGGAAAGCGGGATGGCAGATCACTCCGCTCAGTTTTAATTTAAGTGTTTAAAGATATGAAGACTATAGCGCTTAGAATTTCACCAAGAACTTTCAAATCCTTGACAAAACCCTTCTCAAGGTCCACTTTGAGGAATTGGACTAGGTCAGTTCAACTCGTTTAATCAGCTTTGGCTTAATCCCCATTTCATATTAATTAACGTCACCTGAGCTTAGATTGTTGCAGTAAGAATTTTTTTGGATTCGCTTCTTATTCACGCCCTAATAACCAGTACAATTAGGAGTGAATTTTCCAGCAGGTAAAATTTTTGTTCAGGGATAGCTGTGGGTAATACGTATGTTTCGTTAGTGTAGGAAAACAGATGAATTTAATCACTGTGGAGATATACTGGTCACCATAAACACTGAAAGAGAAGGGATGACTAGAGTGTCTTCCAAAAGTAACCATCATGACAGAAGAACCTGATCATGAAGGAAGAGGTCATTTTGCATTACCTCTGTGGCGTTCGAATTCAGTTCTTATTGAGTTCAAACTGAGCAAGATCTCTTCCCGAGGGAATATTCAACATACAAACTTTTGGTGATCAGTTATGCTAACTCAGTTGTATTAAAGATATCAGAATTCACATAAGCATCTCAGATGCAAGGAATATAATAATTCAACAACAAAGAGTATACCTGCATATGCACAATCTTATCCACCACAGAATACTTTTATTGGTCTCCGGCTTTGAAAACTTTGAAAAACACAAAAAAAAAGTATCTTTCGACAAGGAATTTAACCAATCCCACAATGGATTGTGCAAGGCGCAGCAGGAGACGTCTCTTAAAACATTTAGATCACTAATGTGTTAGATGCATACTGTCTTTATTTATGTTTATCCTAAACACCGTTGATCACAAGAGAATATAAGGATAGATGTGCAACGATAAGATTGCTATATGTTTTAAAAATCCAAGATCTTGGACTATTTTGGGATAGAATGATTACTTGGAAAAGTGAAATGTAAGCAAAATTTAAGATATTTGCCTTTTTTCAATTATAGCCAAAAACCATTATGATTGGTGAAATACTGAATACTAGGCATAAGTGTAAACTTGTTAGTTCAACCATGAAAAACAATTCAATGGCACCCTTACAGTCCAAACGAGCATGAATATGTTGCCCAGCCTCGCCGCACAGAGTTTGTTTTAATTATCATTTTATATGAATGAACTTTAGAACTATTTTTACTGGATTCAGAGAATGCCTTAGTTAAGCATCATTCTACGAATTCAAGGTGGGTTTAATTATCACATCAGATGGATTAACTAGGGTTACTTCCAACCCATATGTTAAATGTTAAATCAACTGCCAAAGTTTAACCTCATCTCAAAAGAACTCATTTAAGTACAATGCTACTGTAATAATCCCCTTTCAGTCAAGCTTTGTAAGGAAAAAGTTGTAAAATATCACTAATTGAAGTGGATTGGTAGCATCATTTAATAACATCGACTTAAATCTTTACTTAAAATAGGTTAGCTCATTCTATGAAGTAGTTAGAAGTAGTTAACAAATTAGTGCTTATTTTAATCGATTGCTTTTTGTCAAACATTATCTCACAGAGTAAACTTAGGTTAAATCTTTACTTCACTTAAATCAAGCCAGTTTAAACTCGCTTTACATAACAAAAGTTATGATCTAAATCTGAGTGGACGTCTTTAATCAATTTGCACTTCAAATAGCCAAATCGCTTTTAAGACGTTTTTATTAAATTAATCTTTAATGTATTTATTTCTTTGCAGTTTATAGTAGACTTTGGCCTTAGTTCTCAAACTGCAATAAAACATTGCTTCAATTTTGTACAATTCTATCCTCTAGTTTGGTGAGATTATGTTTATTAATTTTACTTTGGGTAGCTACGGAAACAATTTTTGGAGCCGCTGTTTAATAAATATAGTTTTGTTTACTTCTCGTAAACAAACATTGAAATAAGCATGTTGATACGTATTTTGATGCCATTCAAAAACAAATACAAACACAAACAAATTATGATCAACAAAGTTCACTTGTTAAAGAACCACATTCAATATTTAACACAAATCTATTTTCTAGAAAAACTGACTTTCTTGCAATGCTACATGGATGTAAGTAAAGTATGTAATCCAGAGTGTCATATTAACGTTTAGTCCATAGAAACCTTTTTTCTTGTATAAATCACGTGAGCATCTTAATACTTAATGTTAACCTATAAAGAGCTTAAAAAGAACATCATGTCCACGCATATTTTTTTTACTGTACCCAAAGTCAAATGACAGTTAATTACACGGCTTTTCAAAATACGGTTACTCTTAACGGTTACTCTGTATGATATTTGGCTTATTTAATTTATTTCATACTATTGTTTGACTATATATAACTTTTATGGCAGTAAAAATTAGCTTTTGTCTCTTTAACACTCCAAAGTCATTGCCAGCTGCAAATGCTTTAAGTGCAAAAATTTTGTATAATTTCGGTGCAATTTTTGACAACTTTCGGTAAAAATTTCGAATTCCCTAATGAAAGTAACTATATATTGAAATATGCTAAATATTATATATAACTTGATCAAAATTGCTCAACAAACAATAATGCTTCCAAATTGTTATTTGTATTCACAATATATACAACCATATCATGTCTAGGTAAAAATGATCTTTAGCTTATGAGTTGAGCTATTTGTTGAGTTGTAAAAGATAGACATTTTTTACACCCTTAGTTTTAAATATTTTGGAATCGAAAAATTGTGAGAAAACAAGCTTGATAACAGACCGTTTTAGTAGTCTAGTCAAAAATTAACCCATAAAAAAGTGCAATGCTTCGTTAACATGAAATTGTTCAATGTTAACTAAATTGGTTTTTGTAGATTTGGAGCAACATTTTGTCTTTTTCATAAATTATGGTTGTAATATGATAGTTATGCTGAAGAGAGAAAAACAAAAATGTAATACGAGACCTGTTCACCAGTGTATGCATCGCTATCTGGGTAATATTTATAGATCAAAAGTAGCACACCATAAATTATTAAAGGTTTGTTTATGTCAAGTACGAAATCAAAGAAGAATAGAGGAACATTATCTATTTATGTATGTATGTATGTATGTATGTATGTATGTATGTATGTATGTATGTATGCATGTATGTATGTATGCATGTATTTAAGTA
>JANTCA010002503.1:12601-31928 GCA_024741275.1 Chironex yamaguchii | reverse complement strand
TAAGTCTGAGGATTGCAAGTTCGAGCCCCGTTGGCTCCCACTTAGTGCAGCTATTGTGGTAATGCCCACTCTTGACATATATATATATATATATGTTGTTTGACCAAAAACAGACAAACGTTGTCTCGTCCTTATACATTTTGGCGGATTCTGAATTTTCTAGTAAATGTTGGCCTATTGCAGAATCGCATATTGTGGTAGTCATTTTCAATTTGCAAGCGCGAGATGGCTGTTCTCTAGGAGGAATTGATGCTTGGCGTACAGTGGCTGGATTATGTTGTTTGATCCTGTCACCCAATCTCTGAAAAGTGCGACCAACATACCGAGCTGCACATTGGTACAGGAATTTATATACTACTAAGCATTTCTGTATGGTAGAAACACAATCCTTGTGAATAGATAGCAAGATCATCCTTGTTTTGGTTTCATTTTCTTTTGATTTTCATTTTTTCTTGATTGTTTATGATTGGCTAGTTTCCATGTTTCTGATAATAAGGTTGTCATGTGTCTATACTTTCCTTTGTGACGATTTATGCTCAGAAGAGTATCAGAGGGAAAAAATTATGTTTCAGCGCAATATCGCAAATTTTTAAGGCGAATTAAAAATTTAAGGAAATCGTTGTGAATATCAACCACCCAATCCCTCCCATGCAATGACGTAAAGAGTAGTAACACTAAAATATTGATCGTGTACCAATTTCACTGACCATAACGTCCAAGATGTTTGATCAAGTGATCGTTAGGAGCAAAGGTTGGAGCTTGTTGCTCTACCCGCAAAAATGTGAAATAACATAAATATGCCCTCAATAGCAATCTAATGTTGTTGATTCGTTAACTTAAACATACTGCAAAAAATTTTAGAATGGTCTCTTGAGAGGGGATTATTCCACCTTGGCACTCCTAACCTCAAGAAACTTTATTAAGTTTGCGACATTTGCTGATGGCACAAATAACTGACATTAAATGGTCGTTTATGATATACTGATGCTTCCGAAGAAAAGATAGTTGTGAAATGTACAAGTATGTAACATATGCAAGTGATATTGAACTTGGATGCTCCATACTGTACATTGCTATTGAAATAACCGCTATTACAAGGAAACGAGGCATTTTGAAAGATACCTTAACAGCAACAATTACACGGTTCTTTGCTTTGTGGATTGTGAACGTAACACAACACCTCATAGAGACCATGGCTGCTGTACGTTCAAGACATTTACAACTATGGCAAACGTAGTGTACATTCAATTTATGATCATAGTGAAAACACAAATCTTCATTCTGCTGCAAACAGAAGGAGAATGGCACGAACTAAACGCAGGAAAAAGGCGAAGGAAAATACAAGAAAAAACCATCTGATGACAGCTAAAGAAAACTATCTGGTCACAGGAATCATTTGATCACTCGCTTTTTATGGATTTTATTATGAACTCAAATTTAGTCATAATGAAATGTAATAATCAAGTGTTTCAAAATCCATCAAATCATTTTTTCCTTCTTTATTGTACACACGGTTTCCTTTATTTTCTGGGATCAGGAATTCAATTCCTCCTGATCACATTAGTATTGCCTACTCTGGTTAAGCTCCCTTAACACGCTTTACGGAATTTCTATATATCACTGTAGACCTACTAAATCGAGGTAAACAATGTTTGGTTTGAATTTTAGGCATTTAAGTTTTATAATTAAAGATCTTTCATAGTAAATGCAAGAAATACCATTACAAAAAAACAAGGTATTGTTATGGCATTACATTGTCACGGTTCACAAGAAAGTAGTGCTCTTGGGCTAAGATCAGAGTGATAAAACATAAAATTTGTAACTTTATCGTCCCTTAAAAGAAGAGAACGATTCATCAGCGAATTAGGCATTAGTCACGCGTTGAATTGGTATGTTAACCCTTAAGTAAAAGCCACAGATGTCTGACTTCTTCGTTCATAGACCTTAATTGTTACTATTACATTTGCAACAGTCACGAGCAACTCATTTTCAGTATGCAATATATTCAATAATATCCCTATTTTGACACAGAATGCGGTAAACGTCTAGCTGAAGAACAACATGTGCCAAATGATTTCTGCTGATTTTGTCTCATTTCTCCATCGTTGGTTGTCAAACACGTTACGAGTGTAAGATCAGAAGCCAGCATAGGGAAGAAAATGCTTGTTCCATCTTTAAAAACTTTCGCTTTAAAACCAAATTAGTCGGTGGAAGACAATAGACAGCGGTAATGAATCAAAGCGTATCCAATTCGTGCGAAGATTTCAGCCTTGCAACTTAATAAATGTACCAGTACACAGGCATATTAAACGGAAATGCCAGGGAGACGGTAAATAGAATACCAACGGAACAAATAAGTATATTATTAGATACTGCAAGAAATTCAAAATGAATTGCAGCAGGTTTGCTGAATTTTGCTAAAATTCATGATTATGCCTGTCAGGGACTGGACTAATACACTATACATTTACATTAGCTTTTATTTGTATGTGTAATCGAATACCTTATCACTGGATTGTCTGCAATTTTCAGCTTCAAAGGACTAAAACAATACGACCACAAGGTCAGCTTAGCTTGAAAATGGCACATGTCTCTAGTATAGGGGTCTTTTCTTGCTGAGGAACGTTTCAATGGCTACTATGATTTTCAATTTCTTGCGTGTTGTTGGCGATCTGGATATGATGCATTCGTTTCTTACTATATGACGCACAGGCTTCACAACATCACCTGGATTACCATATTGGAGACCCAACGAGAAGAGAACCACTCGATGAATTAAGGCCGAAACTGTTCGACCAGTAGGTTATTTGCTTCTGAACTATAGCTATTTAACTATATTGGATTACATTGGATTGCACTCATCTTTTGTCCCATTTTTGCTATGTAGTAGCCCTCTGGTGTTACATTGCTGTATATTAAAACTTACCATTGGTTCCGTTTAATACTGCATTAATACAAATTTCATAAAGCATTCAACCTTACACAGGTCATTCTGTCCTTTATGTCGAATTCCTATTATACTCAAATATGACTTCATCACGAACTACACAGCACAAAGCCAAAAGAGAATTTTGCAAGCTGTATAACTATTTCATAACATCTAATTGACTACAACTCCAGATTTGGGTCGTCCATTTTCAGGGTCTAAGTTTTCCAACTGACTTGCCTTCTTCATAATAGCCTTGGCAGCATAGTAATATTGTCTCTTCGAACTGCAAATCTGTGTTGTTATTCTAATCATTAAAATTCCATCAATGATAACAGGCATTAGAATCACACCAAACTGAACAAGCAAATCCCTCATCAACGTTTCTGCTCCAGCTGCAGTTCCTGGATAGAACTGGTCAAAGACAGGTGGCAGCTTGATCACTGCCATAAAAGGTGGCTGCATCGATTCAGGTATTTGAAGCCTTTCAGTTCCCCATTTCTTTGTGAACATGTCTACTGCCCATTTCAACATTGATGTATTGTACCAATGAAGATGCTCCTACAAGCAGAATAATGATAATGATTAATTATCAATCAAAAGTGCGACAATAAATGCAAAAAAGGACAAAATTGTTTATTTTCTCAGCAGATACATGAATACATTATATATATTTTTATTATAGTTTTATTATTTATATATACAACCAATTATAACTAAAAGCATTCTATGAGCGCAAACCTCCGCCAAGCCAGTATTAATCAAATTCAGTTTTCCCCACGATGATTTCCTTGCTATTCACTTACATGAAGATATTACCGAATATGGTAATTGGGTATCCCTCACTAGCACTATGAGACACTACCGAGAGTTACCGAAAAACTGATCAACAATCCTGGATTACATTGGGATCACTCGGATCATCCCCCAAAATTAATCCTTTGCCCCTTATCCCAGGTCGGACACTTCTCAAAATCCATCAAAAATTGTTATTTTGCTAACGAAAGGACAGACAGACAAACTGACAAACACACCCGACAAAAACATAACCCCCTGGCGAAGATAGTATAAAAAAAATAACCAAGGTTAAAATTGATCTTCGGGAAGTAACAGAAAAGGACTAAGGTAAGGGGAAATATATAGTGATGATAAAAATGAAATAACTGAAAAATAGGACAAGTGTGGATATGGTTGTTAATGGAAGTCTAAGTATAGTCCGTGAGGGTAAGGGGTCTCTAAAGTGTGGATAAGGCGTTACTCGGTTATGACTCTATAGTGGTGTTCTTTAGTGTTGTGATGGACCACAGTGGTAGCAGGGCTAAAATGTGATGCTACAGGTGTGTCACGATAATGGTGTATGTCGCCCACGTGTTTATGGATGCGCTAAGAAAGTGGGTGTTTCGTTTCACTTACGTACAAAATGTCACATTTAATGCACTTAACGATGTACACTAAGTTATTTGTGGTACACCGGCAGCTCTGGTGAATGCATACAGTGCCTTTGGGACCTGTGATGGAAAGTGTAGTGTAAGTAAATTGGTACGTTTTACAAGGCAATCTATGGCGTAGGTGCTAGATACTATGACTGGTGATGTTGAGCTCGGATTGTTCTGGATGGTGTTGTGAACGAGGTGATTCGGCAGTCCTTTGACACGTCTGTTGGATGGTTTAAGTGGCCCAGGGATTGTAAGTGCAGCCAGGGGAGTTTTGGAATGATATTTAACAATTAAAGCAGGATGTCTGAGATTTTTATACGAATTTTGAATCTTTTGCTCTTGATTACATGCAAACTCCGAAGGGTCATAGCAATAAATTTACTCCTAGCAGGTATTCTGAGTGACCTGTCGGCCATCAAAGCCAACATCACGAAGAATAAAATCAAAGTGAGAGTACTGTGCGACTGGCACAGGGATGCCTCTTGCGCCATCACAGCTATCCTTCAAATTTGATCTTTCTCCCGCAACTTTGATAAAAATACGAATATAAAGCCTTAAGCCATTTAAAGAGAAGACACCATTATACTTCTCTGTGCAGTATAGAACAAAAATTAGTTCACAAATAAGCAAAAAAATTAGACAATCAAGGTAAATATTTCAAGATATTTTAATAATTGTTCCGATCGCTAGGAGAAAATTTTGGCGCAAAATGTTCACTTAGGTGGCAGGTTCATAGCATAATATTACATGACACTTCCATAATATTACTTACCATGCCTCCAATCGATGGATAGTAAGTCCTAACAGCATAAGCTGCCGCTAGAACAGCAGAATAATCACAGACTCCCTGCTTAAAAAACTTTTCCTGGAATGGCTTTTTGTAATTATGAGACACAAGCATAGGTTTTAAAGTCGACTGATGCTCCTTCTTCACGTAAAGAAATGCGGATGGCCTTGGTGCATAGTACCACTTGTATAAATTACCTTAGTAAAAAGGGCAGAAAACATCATCATACCATATTCTCAATCTGTAAACATGGAATATATCAAATAAATAATCATATTCTACTACACAATCATCTGTTTTTAAAACTGTGCTATCTACAATAGAAACAAAGTTTTTCAAAGGTTACAAAAGCTACAAAATGTTGTAACCTAAAGTGAAAAGGACAGGGAAGAGGGGCAGAAGAGGAAATATGAGATTTTAGCTGATATACGAGTCAAATAGGTTACATCAGAAATAAAGTTATGATTAAAGCGTTTGAGTGTCGAACAATGAAACCGGATATCTTTTACACTGTGCTAAACAGCTTAATAAGAATCGCCGAAAAACCTTTCGTTAATTAAAACTTGACCGTCAACTTGCTAATGGCGTGTGGAAAAAATGCTTCCAAGTATCATTTTTTGTACCTTGAAAGTGGCCTTTTTCACAGATTGGTTTGGCATAGACATTGATAGACATTGGGATAGACGGTGTGGTCTTGTATGAAAAACAGGAGTAACTAATTGCCAGCCTAATGCCTTTCCTCCGAGGTAAAAAGCTGGAAAAACAAAGGTCTCAAGACTGTTAGCTCAGCCCAGATCATCCACTCGTGTTGTTGGCTCCCTACTGGAGTACAAACAAGCAGCGTGTGCTTTGTTCCTGTAAGGCTCCTACTTAGTGCTATTTAAACTAGCTCATGATAGAAGTCAGACGGATGGTCTTTTGCAATGAACAGGGATAAATTCAGGATTGCTAACTCTGGAGTTTGAAACCAGAATCTCATGACTGCAAAATGTAACTCCGGTTACTGAACTGACAGCTCAACAGCAAAGATTGTAAAAACCATAATCACTCCACAATCCTGAACTAGGGTTTCTAACTGATGGTTAATATGCTTACAAGGTTATTCGAATTGTCTCCATACATCAGAGAGATGCGTATGTGCGTAATGTCCTCTGCAACGATTGTAAACAAATTTTACCTGCATAAAAGTCGGCTCCAATGGACTGCACATCCAATCTGATTTGTCCCGGGGCATGTGCTCCGTCAACAAACACAATAGCACCATAATTGTGACAGATTTTTACCAGCTCTTTAACTGGCATCATAACAGCACTTGCACTCGTAATATGATCAATCAACACAAACTTAATATTTGGATGGTCTTCAAACAGGTTTTGATATAACTCAATGACGTCACTTTCCAATTCGATAGGGAAGCTGATGTCAATGGATTGAACTGTAAGATTTAATCTCTCAGCATGGGAAAAGAAAGTATTTCTCACTGCGCTGTAAGATAAAGTGCTTATGGCAATTTCATCTCCTGCCTTCAAAGGTAACCAATGGAAGACACAGTTGATAGACTCTGTGACATTCTTTATCAGAACCAGATCATCAGTATTTGCTCCGACAGCTTCTGCAACAACATCAACTGCCTCTTTCCAGCGCTTCCAAGCTATTTGACGATACCATTTATCAGGGCAGGATTCTACTTCTTCCTAAAATGAACATAAATGACAATCAATATTATATCGCGTATTGTCTACTCTGGGAGAAAACTCTAATAGAGTAGTTCTTTAGGCAAGAATAGCAATTAGGTTTCAAAAACCAGAGAAGTTTCAGGACTCCTAGACCCGTACCCATCTTCCTGAGAAGTTTTCAGAGATCTAATTTCTTAAAATTTTGGTATTTGGAATAACGAGTGTGAACCATGACATTAAGATTCATGCTGCTGATGGGATTAAGTGACTCTTAGCAACTTAGTACACCATCTTCATGTACGATCTGACACATTCAGATGGCATCCCTAAATTGACTACTCTAAGGTGTATTCGAGGTCTATACAAGATTACGTCAAGTTTAATTACATGGCACGATTGCCACTTCTTGCGTCACTAAGTAATATTTACATAAGACATTCCATAGCTTATTATGATTCCTCTGGTGACGTCAGGAATTTTATGTGGTAAGAATTATGGAGTTACTTATTTTAGAACATTATATGCACTTTTTGCAGTTAATTATGTACTATTACTAGATGGGATAATTTAGTTTTTGTTGATTCATGACTAGTTTTCATGTTTTAAGGCATATAAATACAAGTTGGTTGACTGTTTAAGGCAGTCAGTTTTAGGTACCAGGCCTAGGCGTAGGAAATGACGTATATGTTGTCTAATATACGTAAGGTTTTCCTAGTGACTTTGGTAGTTAACAAGAACTTGTAAAAGGTTAATTTGATATAATTAAGTTGCTTATAGTCCGAATTGTTTTTGTGGTTTCTGGATTTCATCTGGGTCTGTGACAACTTAAATGGTGACAAGGCGGTAGTGCAAGCAGTTAGTTTGTATGTACACAACTGAATCAGCATGCAATTTAAAATGTGCTTTCTTAGCTTACATCCATGTCTAACATGTGTGTGCAGTTATGTGTAGATGTGTATGGCTATGGATGCACATACGTGTCTGTGCATTACAACAAACATTAAACTAGCTATCTCAATAAAAAACAATTTGATAGTCTGAGCTTTGCGAACGTTTTTTTGGATAACACATTTCTTCCATTATGTTTGACAATAAATAATAAAGTCCTGATTAAACAAAGTTTTTACAATCAGTATCCTTACTTCATCATTCACAGCTGCATTCTGTGCATAATTTACAGTAATAATTATCCTGGCTTACTTATGATTTTATTATACATAGCCAGACAGGAAAACACACCCACTACTTTGAAAAGGTAAAATATTATCTTGTTGAAAATATGGGATTAGACACCAATGCAATTTCTTTCTAAGCCAGCATTCATTATACAAAAACCACATTTATAATGCTATTTTCTAATAAATGCCTTTTGAAATGCTTTTGGAAAGTTAGTTGGACCTTAAAGCTCCTCATAGACATCCTATAGAAACATGTAAAAAGATTTCCTATGTTTTTCTTACAAAGTATACAATGTTAAAGTACTTACGGACCAAAACAATATTAGCTTTGTATGTATGCATGACAGATTTTCCATATGATGAATTTTTTAAATCAATGTAACTGATTCTCATGCAAAGGTTTAAGAATGAACAAGAAAACGGCTAATTTACCAGACTGAGTTTTCCGTCTCTCAAACAGCCTTTTTGGTAGTAAGGAGGATTCTAGCTCACAGGTCAGCTTGCAAGGCTGTTGTCTTATCCAGTAGAAAATGACACCTACAATACCTGTTCATTTGTAGAGTGAGTGATTATTGACAAGTCAAATCAACAAGGTAAATCTGCAACAAACCTTAATGGATTGCTGATACTGCCAGACATCCTTTGGGATGATTCCATATGATCCATAATTACAAATTGTAAGTTCAGTTGGATAATTAAAGTCTGTCATCCTCATGATGAACCCAGTGTTCATAAACCTCCGCACCAGTTTATGACAAGATCTTAAAACTACATTTTGACTATTTCCACACCTGCTTAAAAACCTCAGACACTTCCATGAAGCATATGATGCTGCAATGCACCCTCCAATAATACATATCCGTCTCTGTGTCGCAGGTTCTAAAGGGTCTTGAATCCATAAGTAAGCAAAATTCTGGTCACCAGTGGACATGATGATCAGAACAGCTAAAACAAACAGAAACAGAATAAAATAAACAAGACGAATTGCAAAGTACACTGCAGCTATTTATCACAATCTGTTATTAGTAGGTTTTCAGAATGTGTCTAGAATTTTATTAACAGCTGTTGGTAATTGTTACAACACTTATGCCAAAATACCTTTTTGACCCCTGTACTCATTATCAAGTATAGCTGATTCCTTTTGCCAACAAGGGAATTAACAAAGGGCTCCTGTTCGCATATTCTATACATGCACCCTTTCCTGCAGTGATGCAGATTCAAACTTGCAACCTCTGGCGTACAAGACTGTCAAAGTGGTCCTGACACAGACAACTGCTCAAAATAAAACAAAATAAAATGGAAAAATTGAGTAAACAGAGAATCAATTTGACACACAACTTGTCTAAAGTAACTTTTTGAGAGCATGGTGAGTTGTATGTGAATCAAAATATCAAATTATCCAATTGTGTGACTTGAAAATGACAATAAAATTTCATTTCCTTTTGTTACCAGTGGGAAACTGGTGACAACGGATGACATCAGAAACATAGTAAAGAACCAGGACAAAATTTAAGTGAGAAATCCAATTGCATCTCACTATCCGCAATCATTCTGTTGAATGAAGCAAAGTACAATAAGAAGCCTGTGAAGTTGGAAAACATATTTTGTCCAGTTGCACTATATATATCGGAGTCTTTGGAAGAAATGAAAACATTAATAGTCAAATCTGGGGTCTTCACCCACAATAATTTAAATCTTTCCATGCCTTATTACCTTTCTGGACCATACCATCTTTCCTACTTATGCAAAAACACAATAACATTATGGAAAAAACAATGGCTGTTTTCATTTCTTAATAAACTGCATTGTAAGGGTTATTTAATCATCAAAAATTGAAATTACAACACTGCTTAATACCACGTTTTGGTAATGAGTGGGTCACACAGTACTATAGCTAGTAGTTATAAATAAAGGAGCTTAAGATTATATGCATGTATACTTTGTACTTGTTTCTTTACACGTACTACCAAAATATAATACCACACCACCTCTTTATTGTACTAAACAATTCCTTAAATCTAACAAATGGTCCCTACAATCACACAAACGTAATATCAACTCTAAAGGGAGATGATGCAATTGTGGCTGAAACTAGGGTTAAGTTGTCATTAATCACAAACCATTCAAAAATGCATTTGCCAGGTGTGCAGAAACGTTTCCAAACAAATATCTCGGACGTGCAATTGTAATAATCTGCAGTTAGGCTACCCACTTAACACGATGATTTCCAAATTAAGCCGTCTCCTTTCTGTTAAACAGTCTCATATAAAATCCCCTGAAAAGTAACCAACATTTTGTCTAGTGTTGGACTTCATTGATTGCGGGAATTTACATCAAAATCACACGGATGATTCCCAATATTCAGGCTCTCACCCAACAGCATCCAGAAAAGGGGTCCCACTGCCTTTGGCAGCTAACGGAACCTGGCATTTGTTAGTGAAAATATTCCTTAACCTGATACCTATTCATATTTTTCCTTATAAATAAAGCTCATAAACGTTTTTGATTACAGTTCTCGTGGTTCCTCAAAAATAACCTAATTCCCATCAATCCTCCGCAAAATAATTTTTCAAAGATTTTGTATCTCCCCTGTTCTAATTCCAACCACCCTGGTAATTAAATTTTGGATTTCTATTATAGCCAATTTCTGCATTTTTGCTCCCAATATCACCAAAATGACAAACCATGGCATATGTAGCTTGAAAAAACCGGCGGCACAGGCCAAAAAAGGCGCGCGCCGACAATTTTTGCATTTGATTATGCCATTACGCCAGAGTGTATAATTTAGGCTAAAGCCGTGCAGCCACGCCGCGAGGAAAGTTTTCTGCACGGCGGAGATCTTGGCACCATATGAAATGCACCGTAGAAAAAGGGGAGGTGGCAGAAACATACCCCGACAATGACTAGGTCTGACACGGCAATAATTTCTGACCAAAAAAAAATTCATCTAGAAACTAACCTTGATTCGTCCTGCTGACTCTGAAATTGTGTCCTGGTATGTTCCCCACATAGAAGAGTCTGGCCCACCTTCCACGTCTTTATCGAGTACCAGCAAAATGATCTCTATTATACTGTGAACAAGGTTAAAAGGAATTAAAATAATAGAAACGCCAGAATGAGGACTTGTAACGATTATGAGGCTCAAGGAGCAACCGCCATATTGGTGGAGAAACATAGGCGGTTATAGGCGGGAAATTTAAATTCATAAAAAATAATTTCCAATATAGGCGGGAAATTTAAATTCATTAAGTAATGGAGGATTGATTTGTGCTCTTGTTGGTTAGAAACCAGATTAAGCATGACCGTGACTCCGTTTGCACTAACACGGATCCGTACCAAAACGAACATAGATAGGCTCTTCGGTTACACTGGAACTGATGGATCCGTACCGATATGGATCCACTATCTGCACTAGTTTGGGATCGCTTTCCAAATGTATCAATTTCGATCCGTTCCAGTTGAGGTTCAGTGTAAACGGCTGGAATGGATCCACACGGGTACTGATCGGTTACTGGACAATCAGTTTTTTCATCTCGAAGTTGATTTAAAAATAGATAAGTCCGGGGAACAAGACGGCAAGGAGTCAGTTGAGTGGAATTGTTGTAGTACAGTAGACTAACAAAAATAGTTACGAATCCGATATTTATACCCTGAGAAACCTATGAAAGTAACATTGCCAAAAATTTGGAGCCCACCCACAGTTACATCTGGGACACTTCAGCGTGGAATGAATGAAGCAGTTTGGCAAGAACCACAATTTACTGACTGAACACTGACGAAGACTTTGAACTGACGTGCCAAAAGTGCACTGCTTGTCCAGAACATCAGAATAAGATGTCCAAATATCTCTGGCCGTTTGTAGCAATATTTAATCAATATACTATTTAATTCAATCCACTGTATTTAATTCATTCTTTTACACTTTCATGGATGATTTGTTTCATTTTTAATTCTATAGTTTAAGTTTAAATTCATTCTATTTCATTCAATCCTTGCATTTTAAATTCAATCCTTAACTTTTATATTCGATATTTAATATTCAATATTTGATTCAATATACATTCAATCCTAGCATTTATATTGAATCCTAAATTTTTAATTCAATCCTGAACTTTTACATTCAATCTTCAATATATATTCAATCCTCAAGTTTTATATTTAATCTTACTGGGAACGAGCGCGTCATTTTGAAGTCGAGTAAAAATACAGTGGATTGAATACAAATTGTTTAAATATTTCTAAAAACGGCCAGCCATATCCAAACCAGCAATTTACCCATGGGTGCTGCTTTAGAAGCCATAGGAGTCGGCTGAATCTAGATGATGCTATCAATTCCTTTGGCTCCAATTGGCTAGTTTTTATTGATGCCTACTCGACGTATCCCTGCATTCTTCGAGCTCAAGCAGTGGCCAAAAAAGCATTTGCTAACTAACTGGAGCAGGACTTTTCACACTACAGATATCCACCAGGATCCAGTAGCTAACAATGTTTCATCATTCGTGTCAGAAAAATTCAGGCTTTGAGCAAGGAAAAAGGTGTTAAGCATTTCACTGGAGCCCGTATCATTCCACAATCAATGATAGGGCTGAGCGACTTGTCCAGAGGGCTCAGTTAGGCACTACAGAAGTCTAGTTTCCTGCCAAGAAAGGCTTTGTTGAATTCTTTACGGAGTATCACCACTTACCGAATAGCATAGGATAGCATAGTGAACTTTTTAATTTTCGGGAAATACAGAAAAAGAAGGATATGTTGCCACTGCCTGTTTACATTGCCCAAGGTAAGCAAGCAAAGGAGGCAAGATCACTGGCACAAGAACTTGCTGGTGTCACTACCAATTAACAAGTTGTAAATTGGTAAATCTAGTCCGGTCCCCAACATGACCTTTCAGTTTTACGGCGCTACCCTATTTGTCTATTTGCGTTTTATAGCAATGATAGCTAAATTGTAGAATTTCTGAGAAACAAATGGTACCTTCAGGGTCGGAGCTCGATCCGTGATTTTCTGCTTTTCAGACAAATGTTCTGACAGCTAAGCTACCGAGACGTTGTTTCTCAGGAGGTGAATTTAGGTGATCATGATTTGATGATTGCATCAGCACATGGGTATCCACGATTGCCAAGAAATGAAAAGGTGTCCACTTAATGAGTGATCATGCCTGGCCTCACAATCTAAACTGGCGATACAATGTTGACCAACTGCACCCATGATATGCTTACTCTGAGAATTTAGAAACAGAAGATGTCATGCATCATCAGCTGATGATTAGCGTCATCGTACAAAGGCATGCTGCTTGTACAGCGTATACACCAACAGACAGACACCCAAAAGCAGGCATGCATGATTAGGGTTGAATGACTAACAGTCTTTCGACCTTTTCTATTGAGCTATGTAGTCCAGTAGGAAGGACGTCACATTTGCAGTCATGAGACCCTGGTTCAATGCCCCAATGGTCATTGAACCAGGGTATTTCTGTTCTTAGCACTAGACCACCCCGTCGACGTCTATGTGGATCAACCCATCGTACCAATGAAACCAGTACCAACAGATGATGCTGCCTCTGTCGTCCATAATTGCATTGGAAAATTAACAAACAATGTAATTGTTAGGTAAGTTAATATGTCCTTTGTAGTGATTACACTTTCCCTATTGGTACAAAAATGCAATAATGGAAGAAACAATGGTTGTTTGTTTACTTTTTAATAATCTGTGTTGTATGGGTTAAGCAAATATAAGAAATTAAATGTAAAACATTCTTTAATACCATTTTGGGCCGTGAGTGGGACACTTAGTTAGTACTATTACAATTTAAAAGGTACCTCTGGATATTTGTGTATCACAGTCTATCATTTGCTAAGCATATTGAAGTTCTCCATCTGGCTTTCTTACTCTCTCTGCTCGACATCATTGAACCTTATTTTTGTGGACTACTGTGTTAAAGATACGACAGGTAAATCGAAGCTTTCCATAAAAGTAGACTTAAGCAATTAAAGTGAGATTACCTAAGTTGCTGTGAAGGTTGAGAATTTGGGTTGGCACTTCAAAACTTGGAAGATTCAGGGTAGGGAGGTTGGGGATGTAACTTGATTGTACAATGGCAAATGAAGATGCAATTTTAATGGAACTATCTGGAGGTACATCTGTATTTTGGTTCAAACTAAGGGTAAAGTAGTTGGAAGAGAAGACAGATAAAGATGCAAGCGATCTACATAATGAGCAGGGTCCAAATATTTGAAATTGAGGGAAGGTGCAACAATTTCAGGGTAAAAAGAAGTACCAGAAACAAATTAACTGGACAATTATAAATGTCAGCCTTTAAAGTGGAATCAATTTGAGCTATTCAGGCGTCCTTAAGTGGATGATGAAAAGGTTAAACAAGGTCATTAGCAATTGTAACTTTGAGAGGCAGTGGAAACAAAAAGACTCAAACCGAGCAATACAATCAGTAATAACAGTTGAAGGAACTCCAAAAATTGCTATCCAGTGATTAAGAAAGGCAGGTCCAACAGCTTTAGCTGACATGTACGTAATTGGAAATGCCTCAGGCCATCAGGTATAATAGTTGATACAAGTCAGACGATAGCCATAACTATTTCATGGTGGAAGGAGTCAAACTAGATCTAAATGACTGTGGTCAAATCGACCTCAGGAGTTGAAAGTACCAAAAGGAGTTAGTTGTGTAACGAAAAACATTGGCTTGTTGGCAAAGAGGACAGGACTTTACTCACTTTGTTGATATTTGCACAGATATAGTGTTCCTGTTTCTGTACTGTAATTCTATTCAGTTTCCAATGTCTAATTCTTTGAAAAAGCTGTCGTAAATTACTTTTTTCTATTATTTGAAAACATTCAAGTCTGTTGCTTACCTATGTAATGGGAAGAACTTTTCCTTCATCAAAATCGTCCCTTTTTTCAGGTTTGATAACTTGTTGGCCTCTGACTTCCAATACTTTTGCAAATTAAGATATTGCAATATTTTAATTTACAGAATCGGATTTCCAAACAGTGCTAAGTATAACTAAGATGTGACAAGTCTATACATTATAAATTCAACTTGTATACTTTTCCATCAAAAAGAAAGCCCCTCAAGCCAAAGAGGGATTCCATCTTATCTGGCCATCTACTATCAATCCTAGCATACTATTTATATAGCAGATAACATACTATTTATATATAGTATCAAAGGTTGGTCGCATTATGGAGATGGAGTTCGTTTTTTATCATGTATGTTACCTGCTGCCTTAACTGAATTTTAAGTTTGTCACATATATATTTAATAGCATGTGAGCGGGATTAAAATTGGATCGACTTTAAGTGTGTATAGTATGTCTTTATGTGCAGTCCCTCTAGAAAGGCACATGGAAAATTCCTATGTATATGAGACAAGACCGTAGAGGTTACTTCATGGCTTGTTTTGCATTTCCAGACATAAGGTCAAGCTGAGACCCAAGCTGTCATGAATCACCTTAAGCGGGGTCACCCTAAAGGTCAACAATGCTTCAACGCACGGAAAACACCAGCCGATCTTATCAGCAGAGACATGTCAGCAATTGAAATTAATTAAGGTCATGCAGAACAGAAATGTAAATAAACTTACGAGGAAAGAAAATATCTGAAAAGGTTATCATGACATACTCGAAGGTCTGGGTAACATAGGTTATGCAACAATCACCATAGATCAGACCCAAAACCTGTCCAACATGCGCCATGGAGAATGGCCGTCGTGCTACACAAAAAGATCAAAGCTAAGCTAGCAAAAGTAGAAAAGAAATACATCATCATCAAAGAGACTGAACCGACAGAAAAGATCAGCAGCTGTAGCCAATCTAGTGATTTTCCTTATTCTTGTCCTTACCTCAAGTTTTCTTCATTTGACTCCCATGGTCATCGAGGTCATCTTGCGTCATACTTATCGTTTCATCGAATTTGCTGCAACTAAGCCCAGGCGCCTAAATTAAAGGCAGCCCAGCATACGCTGTATACAGCCATTTCGGAAATCCAGATGAAAATGCCTTTCGACACTGCCGACGTGTAAGTCACAAGGAGAAATATTTTCAGGAAGTTTACTTTAAGTTAAAGTAATAAAAATGTTGTGCTATATTCATGAAAGCACATATATGCGATGGTTGAAACCGAGATGTTTTGGGGAAAGTTAAAAATTGCATAAAATAGATTCAATGGGTTTAAATTTCAACAAAAGAATTGCCTTCCCTAAGACTTTGACCTCACCCTAATATAATTAGAATATAATTAAATAACGTTTTATGATTAAAACGCAAATGTGAGATCAGTACAGAACTGACCAGGGTAGCCTGCATCAGGTCAATTCGCAGACGCTCAGATGAAAACAGAGACAAATTAGCACAGTCAGTACGTAAATGACAAGACGAGATATTTTAGAGAGTTTAGAGAATATAAAATAATAAAAATGTAGCTTTAGATTTAGGAAATTTCTCATGATAAGTGAAGTGAAACTCAACTGGTTATCATGCTTTTTCTGTTTATGTAGAGAGTTCTCACGCAGATTGGATTCAAAGCCAACAGTCACTTCCAGGATGGGTAGGAGATAATGTTAAAAGAAAGTAGGGACGTCATTCCCAGTTATGACTGAGGGACCGAGGTGCCCAGAAAGATCAGCATAGACAACTATGTTCTTTGCAGATTCTTCTAAAGTAGACGTAATGTAAGTTAGGATAAAGTCGTGGCGCCATCTAAAGCGACCCTGTTCAAGGTACACTTTGCAACCAGAAACTACATGAAGAAGTGGCTCACGCACTAAGCAAAGATTCATTCTTTTCTGCGTACACTGTTCCTTTATTACCCTACAATGCTTTCAACTTCGGAATTTTGACCGATAATCCCCATATTTTTTCCTTTATTTTCAAAGGCTTTAAGTATTTACGCCACCTTTGCTTTCATTTCCTCAATCTTTCCATGACTGCCACCACAAGACATTTCTTACTCTTTTCTTCACTATCTATGTCATCAAGTTCCTTTAGGTCTGTATCCTTTCTATTTGGCCTCAGCTTCTTCTCTCTTTTAATTCTCATCCATCTTTTCTTCCTCTTTCACTACTCTTTAGTTGCTTCCATGCTTTGCCACGCATTGCTACTTACTCGCTGTTTTGGCCTTGTGGATTTAATCCTTCCTCTCATTGGTATTCCTCTTTCTTAAACCATGAAGCGTTCTTGTTGTTCTTTTACTAACACCAGATAAATGAGCTCAAGCTTCTCTCCAATTATCTTTGTTATGTAGCCCTAATAATATAGTGGTTTATTCTTTTGAATGCGTTTGATAATTGATTTAGGTCAAAATGTCGTAGATGGCCTTATTTAGAATAGGGCTTTCTGTACACTAGTTATAGAGGAACTCGAAGCCATGATTTTGTATACCTTGAAAAATCCAAAATGCTGTACTACCTGCGTTTCTTTTTGTTGTATGATTTTGCTTTTGGGCGAATTTTCAACAACTAATGTTATCTGCATGAACTCCTCTGTACATTAAGTCCTCTACGTATGCAATAGTTATAGACTAGTTCCGAGGCATTTTTAATACCCTCTTATATTCGCTCGAAATGCCGTATAAAGCTACACGTTTGTCTTACATAATGCCTCCCTGCTTTCTCCCTATTGTTTCTTTTTGCTTGCATTTTCTTGTCATGTCTTGATGGCATATCGTTTTTTATCAGTCAACAAGCGAGATCAATGCTTCATTGTTTATGTATGTTGCAATTCGTCGAATTTTCAACATTGCTTCCTTTTCTCGCACCTAATAATACCTTTTTGCACTCAACAATGCCTCCTCTCTTGCAGACAAAAAATGATTTTTCTGCATATCAGAAAAACATGCACACCATCCATGCTCACGAGCATTTCTCATTTATCTACCATTTTCATAAGCCGTAAAGCAGAGGACCTTAAATTAAGATAAAGTCAATGTATCAAGAGGGTTTAATGGCCTAGATGGCAGTAGCGACAAGATTGGCCTTTTTCCTGAAGAAAACACCCAAGATTACTGAAGGCTGCCCTTTCTGTTTTTCGACTGGTGGCCTTTCTGCATCATAATCATCATCATCATAATAATAATCATCATCATCATAATACCTGTAGCAAAATTACTTTTATCATCAAGATTTCACATTCAAACCAAAGCCAAAAAACATTTTGTTGCTCCATAGAATTCAACATGACAGAGATTGATGATAAACGATTAGCGATAAAACAATAAACGTTAAAAAATCGATCTCGATAAACGATGCAACCGCTGTTATTCGACCATGATATGCGAAGAGATAATATTCGACCACAATATACATGAACTCGATAATATTCGACCAAAAGATAAGGTGAAGTCGACAAACTAAACGTAATAATGAAGATGACCGTATTCGATCAACATAAATGACGAAATCTACAAACTATCACGATAAACGATGATATTGATGATATTGATGCCCATATTTGATCATGATTACGATGAAATCGACCATGTACGATGACAATAAACGATAAAATCAACCAAATATGGTCATGTTAAGCGATAAAATCGATCAAAACGATGTAATTAATAAATAAAGTTGCATACCACCTTCTTTGGACTTGTCTTTTATTTTGCATACCTGTATTTCAGTTCATGCTTTCTTTTCTTCTGAAAGGATGTAAATTCAGTGCTACATCATTCCCACATGCTTCCACGCGTGTTTCAAGTCTTATTACCGTGTAATCGTTAAGCAGTTGAACATGCTTCGCCCGCATCTATATCAGCACCTACTTAACTTCATCGAAATAAAGAATGATGGTGGCTGGAAAGTGAAAATGTATGCTGGTGCATTAGTCTGATTAAATCATTCATATCTTATGACCTATTGCCTGTGGTCATGCTTTATCATATGGTCCGGTGTCTTTGGCCAATTTAAATCATACTCATCATTTAGCATGATACGAGTGGCCTCATCAAATCATGCGTTCATTATCAAATGGCCTGGTGCCAATAGCGTGATTATGATGTACATTACCACCATGCCTGGTGCCTGCTGTGCGATCATTACGCATTCAGCATCAAATAACCTGGAGAAATCATACGTATTTTATCACTTTATCTGGTGGCTGCATTTTGATCCCATCATTCATTCTACGTCAAATACGCTGGCGCCTGTCACCAGATCAAGTCATTCATACAGTATCATATTGGCTGCATTTTGATCTCATCATTCATTCTACGTCAAATATCCTGGCGCCAGTCACCAGATCTAGTCATGCATACATTATCATGTTGGCTGCATTTTGATCCCATCATTCATTCTACGTCAAATATCCTGGCGCCAGTCA
>JANTCA010002503.1:2102-12501 GCA_024741275.1 Chironex yamaguchii | reverse complement strand
TCCCATCATTCATTCTACGTCAAATATCCTGGCGCCAGTCACCAGATCGAGTCATGCATACATTATCATGTTGGCTGTTGTTTGATCCTATCATCCATTCTATATCAAATAGCCTCGTGGTTAAGGCCTCCTAAAATCATAGTGTATCAGGCTGCTTGTTCACCTAAGGCCTAATAATATCATTTATGTAATACCACATCGTCCGCTGCCTGTTGTTTGATCAAATCATACATTGATTATCATGTCGCGTTATGTCTATTGCCAGACATATCACCTCAAGCCTGTTGTTTGGTCAAGTCATACAGTCATTATCATTTCCCCTGGTGTACATGGAATGATAAAATCATTTGTACAACGTCATATTGCCTGAGGCCTGCTGTTTGACCAAATTATACATTCATTATCATTTCGTCTATTGCCTATAGAGTGATAAAATCATTCGCATAATGTCATATTGCCTGGTACCTGTTCCTTGATCGAATGATTCATTCGTTATAATTTAGCCTGGTGCCTATGGTTGATGAAAGCATTAATTCACCATTAAATTGCCTGGCGTCTGTTCCGTGATCGTAACATTTATTCTAGATCACAGAGCCTGGTGCCTATGTCTGGATCAAATCATGAATTCTTTATCAAACAGAATGCTGGCTATGGCCTAAAAAATCATCCATACAATGGCTATATTGGCTGGCGCTTGTTGTTTGACCAAACGATACATTTATTATCATTTCATCGTGTGTGGCAACATTCAATCTATATCACAGAGCCTGCTGCTTATGGCTGAATCAAATCATTAATTCATTATCAAGCAGAATGCTATGAAAAGGCCGATAAAATCATCTATACATCATCATATCTCCTGGTGCCTATTGTTTGATCAAATCATATATCCATTATCATTTAGCCTGGTGCCTATGGTCTATTAGCATCAATCATACAATGTGATATTGCTTGCTTGGTGCCTCTGATTGCTTCAAATCATGCATCCATTATCATTTTGCCTGGGGTCTGTGGCTTAGCAAAATCATTCATAAAATGTCACATTGCCTGGTTCCTGTTGTTTGATCAAATAATACTTCCATTATCACTCAAGCTGGTGTTTCATCAGAAACAGGCAAATCCTTTGACTTGTCCTCATGCTGGTCTTCTCTTATTGAGTTTGTGGATTAGTCAAAGACGTATAAACAGATGTCCTTGATTTTCAAGATTCTCGTCTTATCTTAATTCCAATGTCGTACTGTCATTCCGTGATATTTTCTGAAACAAAATATGTTTCAAACGTTTCCCCATTTAAAAACTGACTTTGATTACAATCGCATGTATATTTACATTCATATGATTTTGCTCAGTCATCATGAGTCATTGATTATGTACATCTATTTACGTAACTTATGTCATATCTAAGTTCACAATTACATCATGTCTAAATATAGAATCTCGTGACTCACTAATCAGCATTACGAACAGACATACCTAACTGTATATTTTCAGAATATTGCTTCAAGGGGCCACAAGTAGATATTAATCAAAACCCCGTCAGTAAGGTAATAAAAGTTAAGTATCGAATGACAAAGTTTGATTTATTTAAAGTCCTTGAGGTAGGCACATTGTTTATTCACCAAACTTGTTTAAATTCACTAATACTTCGTCAACTCCTTTGACAGTCTTGGGTTTTAATTCCTCTGCAGTTGCGATTAGCACCAATTTTTCAATTGGTCTGTCATTTTGTCCCTCTTTGGTTTTGATCCGTAGTTTACTTACAAGACCATCCCTTCCCGGGTATGTTACAGTCACTTTAGCTAACGGCCATATTGCCCTCGGAGCTGGGCTGGCTCCACCAGACTTCTTTCCAATACAATGTCACCAACCTCTGGATTTTGGTTCAGAAGAAACCACTTGCTTCTGCATAGAATTTCACGAGGCATTTTGGCATGCCAATAGTGCCAGAATGTTTGAATTCGTTTTTGAATAGCTTCCATTCGATCTTTTGGATGCTCTGCATCTTGTGGCTGTGGAATAGTCATATTTTGACCATGCAATAGTGAATTTGGAGTCACCATATTTGCCATATCTAGCATGTCTCCAGATGACTTTGGGAATAATGGTCTCGAATTTATCAAGGAAGTGATCCCAGCTAATATTGTCATCCAGTCATCTGGAGTCAATGATTTGTTGTGCTAATCAGTTATTGCATCTAGTGCTTTTCTTACAGTTTTCACGAAGGCTTCCACTACTCCATTTTGATGAGATGCTGTAGGGCAATTCCACTCCCATTGTCCACTTAGACAGTTTTGTAGTAGGGTAACGTCCCAATCCTTTTACTTCCATCGATGCTCCAATTAGGTTAGGTCCTTGATCACTATATATCTTGCTCGGGTGTATCCCTCTCAGAATTGTGAAACGTCTGAATGCCAGAAGAAATTTCTGGGCTGATAATCCTTCTCCTCCTTCGCTATCATAACACAATTCAAGATGAATTGCTCTCGTGACTGTGCATATAAACATGACCACATGTGCATCTTTAGTTACATCTCGTCTTAACTTTGTCTTCAAAGGTCCAAAAAAGTCAACTGCTGTATTCTAAAAGGCTGACTGGATGATTGGCATCAGTTCTGAAACTAGACAGTTGTCCCATTTGTTGTTGAAGCAGTGGTCTGCTTCTTGTCCTACTAAACAAGCATGCTCACTTCACTTGCTTCAGGATCTTGTTGATACTAATGATCCACAATCCATCTTGTTCAATGGCATTCCTTACTCTGTTTACTCCTGCATGGCCAATTGCATTGTGACAATACTCAGCAATCCATTTTACTGCAGAATTGTGCAGTTCCTTCATGTGATCATCGGTAGCTTTGTTGATCCTTGGGATATTGATTGGGGCAACAAGTGCTGGCGAGAATACTTTAGCATGTTGCAGTCTTCCACCCAATCTATAAACTTTCTTTTCTTTGTCCAGATATAGGCAAAGGTTTTGAAATACATCCATTATCGTTTAGTCTGCTCACTCTGACCTGATAAAATTATTCATACATTATCACATTGCATGGTGACTGTTAATTGATCAAATCTTTCATTCATCATCATTCTTCTTGATGCCTATGGCGTGATGAAGTGATTGGTTCACTATTATACTGTCTTGTGTGGGATCTTTCATTATAACATACATTCTATATCACAAGACCTGGTGCCTATGGTCAGATCATATCATGCATTCACTACCAAGTACCCTGGTGGCTATTGGACTGATAAAATCATACTTTACCATGCTGCCTGTTAACTGTTCATCATATCACCCTTTCTATATCAAACAGCTTGGTACGTATGACCTGACAAAGTCATTCATGCATTATATCACCTGGTGCATGTTGTTGATCAAGTCATAATTCTTTATCACTTAGCCTAATGCCTTTGGCCTGATAAACTCATTCATGCAATATCAGATTGCCTGGTGCCTATTGTTGAACCAAACCATACATGCAACATTATTTAGCCTGGTTACTATGAAATAAAATAATTCACGAAAATTGGGATTCCCTGGTGCATATTGTTTGCTCAAATCATGCATTCATTATCACATCCCCCGGTGCCTATGGTCCAATATAATCATTCAAACTTATTACCTAGTGCTTGATGTTTGATCATGTCATTCATTCTATATCAAATACAATGATGGTCATGGCCTAATACAATCATACGTGATCATGCTGCCTGCTGGTTGTTCATCATATCCTTGTTTCTTTATAAAACAGTCTAGTGCCTTTGGCCTGATAAAGTCAATCATACTTGCTGGTGCCTGTTGTTTGATTAGATCATACATTCATTAGCCTATATCACGTAGCCTGGTGTCTATGGCCTGATAAAGTCAGTCTACATTATGATATTTGCCGGTGCCTGTTGTTTGATTAAATCATACATTCATTAGTCTATATCAAGTAGCCTAGTGCCTTTGGCCTGTTAAAATCAATCATACTTCATAATATTTGCTGGTGCCTGTTGTTTGATTAAATCATACATTCATTAGCCTATACCAAGTAGCCTGGTGCCTATGGCCTGATAAAATCCTTTATACAACATCATATTCTATCGCGCTTACTGTCCTATCAAATCAAACATCCGTTATCAGTTTGCCTGGTGACTACGGCCTGATGAAATCATATTAGCTCGTGCTTGATGTTTCATCATATCATTGGTTCTATTTCAAATAACCTGGTGGTCTTGGCCTAAAAATATCACAGTTTATCATGCTGACTGGTGCCTGCGCAACATATTCATTCATTCATTCATTCATTTTTTCATTAATTATCAATCAGCCTGGTGACTATGACCTAATGAAACCACTCATACATTGTCATGTTGCCTGCTGCCTGTTTTTGATCAAATCACACAGCCCTTTTCATTTCGCCCGGTGCCTATCGCCCCCAAAAATTATTCCAACGTATTACCTAGTGCCTGCTGTTTGACCAAATCAGGCACTCATTACCATTTGACCTGGTGCCTATGGCCTGATAACATATTACCTCATACATATTACCTCGAGTCTGTTGATTGATCAAATGATACGCTCATCATCAGTTTGTCTGGTGCCAATTGCCTGATTAAGTAAATTCATTCATTGTCACATCGCCTGGTGCATGTTTGATCAAATCATACATTTGTTATCAATTAGCCTGGAGCCTATGACCTGATAAAATCATTCAATCATTACCAGGCGCTTGTTGTTTGATCATATCATTCAGTCTATATCAAATAGCCTGGTGGCTATGACCTAACAAGATCATACTTTATCATGCTTCCTGGTCCCTGTAAATCATATCGTTGTTTATTTATGAAAAAGCCTGGTGCCTTTGATAAAGTTATCGATACTGAATATGTTCGATCCAATGCTTTATAATGCTTTGACATATTTTTTGTCAGCAAGCAAGGTTTGTAACGCTTGCAAGGCATTTACGTTGACACAGTTCTTACTGAAAATGAATAATCATTCTGCCATGTGCTATCAGAAATCATTATGATCAATTAAATGCCCACAATGTTCATCCGAGATTTAAGCCATCACAATTGCCATGTGTAGATTTTAATCTCGAAAGTAGTCCAGAATTACAAGTAATTGAGCAATTGATGATTGCCAAATTCAGTATTTTATGGACGATATAGGAGACGGTAGGAGCTACGAAGGGAAAAGGGAAAGGATGAGTAAAAATATAATATAATTAAATATTCAACAAAATATACCTTACATTGCAAGACAAATGTAACACTAGTGGGGTGAAGACAGCATGGTTAGGACTTCCGAATAACCCACTCCCAAGCTGATGGCCATAGGGTTCAAACAAAAGCATCGTAACATTGATATTATTTTGTTACAAATTTATATCGTTCAGAAGCTTCATGTACCTCTGACAAAAGGAATTTCTGCAAGTAAGCATTTCAGACTGATACAAACCTGAAACCACAGCATCAAAAAAGAACTTTAAACCAGCAAGACTTACCTTGCTTGCAGCCAAGGTATCTTTCATTTAACTCCCCAATTTCTCCATACTTGAATTTTGCATCTACAAAACAGAAAAATCATTAGTTTTGGACACAAGCTCTAAAGCTACAAGGAAAAGTGTATCCGCGGGGATACAGCAGGGATCAGGACCCATCACTTAGCAAAATTTATGATCGATTAATTCACAAGAAATAGCAATGAATATGGCACCAGTAGTTCCAATTTCACCATTAGATGCACAAAATTTTTATTCTTTTTGGTCATAATCAGTGATTAGCTGACAAATTTTAAAAGGACCTGGAGATCATCAGTAACGAAAATTGCAATAAAGTGACAAGGATTCCAATATGTATCCCGAAATAATTTTGGATGTATCCTATTATTTCAGTAATGTTGGTCACGCACATTATATGTAACAAAGGTGGAGCCTACCTTATTCAGCAATTCAAAGTGCTTTGCTGGTCAAACTGGAGTCCCAAGATTTTCACCAAGACACAAATTGCGATAAAAATAATTCTTGTCTTACAGCAAGTTATCAATTTCAGTCAAGTAAATACTCCCAATGGTAATGAAATAATTATTTCTAGTACACGAAGTACGCGAAAAAAAACAAATCTGGAGCTGTTTTGTTAATGAAATTCCCATTCCAAAAATAGGGCAACAATTACAACTGAATTTTGCCTGAGCCAATGTAAATTATCACACCTGTAAATGCAGAAAATATTCTGTTAAAAATGATACTAATGAACAAAGAAACAATACTTACTGCCACTTGTGTGCATCTGGTCATTAATTCCATTTTTCTCTCAGCTGCGTCTTTCTCTTGACAATTACCACACTCAATTCTCATTCACTTGCTGAATTTGTGTATCCACTCACAATTTTACATAATTTTCTTGCTAATTTCCATTCCTCACTTGAACTTCACAAACCACTTACTAAATGGGCCAACATACATCACCAAACAGGTGATGAGTTAATTGATTGCCTACGAGTCAAATGCCTGTACATTGTAATTACATGCTCAAACTTCTTTAGTTTCTTTACTTGGTTCTCTCTCTTTTTCCTCCTCTCTCTCCTCTGCTGTTGCATTTCAAAGTTCATCCCATTAACAATGTCATTTGATGAATTTTTAAATTACAATCCAAACTGGTAATAAACAGTCTTCACTGGCTCAACTCATCCCCATGGGTACTCACTCTAGTTTCATTCAGGCTCCTATTTTTCATCAAATTTAACAAAGCCCTACCTCAAAACGTCCTTTATCAGGACACAAATGGGTTAATGAGCAAAAACAATTTGGTGTCATGGAAAAACGACAAGACGATAAACGATAAAATCGAAAATATTCGGTTCAAAATCGACAAAAACGATAAAATCGACCAAAAGAGTGCAATGATAAAGAAATGTATACCACCTGTATTGGCCTACAATTCCTCAAAAGTATACAAATGCATGCCTCTAGATTCTTTTGTTTCGTGCTTTTTCTTTTTCCTCCATTATATAATCCTGATTTATAATTGCATTTATAACAATTGGTTTTCTCTTCTTCTTCCTTCATATTCATAATCCAAAATTCTTTCCCTTTTCCATGTTCTTTTTCGTCTTCTAATATCAATCTTTCTTCCTCTTATCATTTGTACCACCTGCATCTTCGTACTCTCATTATTGTCCTGTTGTAGCTCCTTTTCCTGTTTCCTCTTCTTTTTCTGCTTCTAGTGCTCTTCTGTCTGTATTTTCGTATTTTCCATTCTTAAATTTTGTATCAGACCAATTTTTCTTTTCTTCTTCATCAAGTCCTTATAACCATAGCTGAGCTTCCTTTTTTCCGATTACTTCTTGTCTCATTATTCTCAAATTCTTCTACTTGAAAATTGTTTTCTTTAGCCATGAAGTTAGTACCATTAATTCTAATTAATTCTTTCTCTGGTCTTCTTTCCAACATCCCTTTCTACTTTCAAGTCCATTTTCTAAGTCTTTAAGTTTCAACTGCATGTCTTTAGCTTTACACTCTTTTGAACAGTAAAAATATATCAATCAGGTGTCTTCATGGAAAAAGTCTATAATAAATCGAAAAAAAGCATTCATACCAAATCCAACTGAAAACGAAAACGACAAAAATACAGAAAACTCATGCTTACCATAAATCCGTTAAAAGTCAGCATGCGAAAATGATGTTGAATAAAATCCAGGTACTATGATAAAGCGCCATTCTGAATCTCCACCCTTTTTTGCTACGAGAGAATAGCAATGCTGCATGCTATGCGGGCTTAAAATGGATTAGATATTGATATTTACTATACTCGCCCGATTTCCTAGAAGGCAATGACGATGCTGCATTGAATGCAGACTTCAAATGGATTAGACAGCACTATCCCTACCTCGATATACATTACCGTCTTTTGTACAGCAATGAGAAGTGGCATCCCACGAATTCCATTGTGCCATCCATTATGCCACAAGCGTTGTGGCTTAAATACATTACTTAAAACCTATTCAGCGAATTCCTAAGCCTTAGTGCAGAGAAGCTAAACTTATTTCTACAATCAATAACAGAAGATAAAATGCCTGTGTCCAGATGGACAATAAACCAATCAAATTTCTAACTACTTGTACTAGAGTGGTCTCCACATATTAGGCTGCCTTTTAAGTTTTCAGTTTTCACAGAGCAATATCAACAAACAACACTTATATTAAAAATCTTCTCTGCACTTAATTTCACTTGAATGAATAATTCGAGCGAAATCAAAAGTCCATGATATATTGTGTCAAATATCAATCATCATCATGAGAACAGTTGCTGCGGCATGCTCAAAACATCATATACTAATCATATGGCCTGGTGCATGCGGCCAAAGCAAAATCATTCATCAATGGCATGGCATTTTGCCTGTGGTCTGATCTAGTCATGCTTTCGTTATGAAACGGCCTAGTGCCTGTGGTCAAGTTGAATCAATTATTACTTATTATATAGCCTGGGGCTAGTGTTAACAGGCCTTGTGCATTCATGGCAGCCACGTAAAAGCAAATCTCTAATCCTAACAAATGCAGACAAATTTTAAAATTACCCTACCTCACCCTTGACATCTGAATTCTTTGGTTTAAGGAATTGGCAACCATTTGGAAGATATACCATCGTAGAACATTACAATCCATTGCTAAGGGATGCAGTAAATACAACCATATCCATATTCATTGACTATAAACAGGTTCATGCGAGTTTCAGTTGTATGGAATATAATGGGTTCACCATAATTCCTAAAGCTTGCCATTACTTTATGGACGGAGCAAGAGATGTTTCCTATCTAAATCTTGTAATGGAAACTACAAGGAATGAATTAAAAGATAGTAAAAAAAAGTACAATATAATTACATATTCGACAGAATATACCCTACATTGGAAGACAAAACTAACAATTAGTGTAAAGCAGCAAGTCACTTTGGTTTGTTATTCTTCCGATAAAAATGGGACAAAACGCTATAGGCTAAGATAGTCGCCAACATCTCTCAATACTATGCTATAACATGTACAACTACCTGGAACTGTCCATTTTGCCAATTCCAATTGACACTTATGCTTAGAGCAAATGCAGCTTTCACCGAAAAAATAGAGAAGACTAAACTTCAAAGCCACCACATACCAAATGGGGACGGACGCTTTGAAAAACTGCGTGTTTGCAATGGGTTCACTAGGAAGCAATGTTTGACAACACATGGGACGATCCTTCTCCCAAACCACTCAAATGAAACGTAAACTGGTACAACTTTTCAACCCCTCATTAATTAATTAACTGAAAATCTTAAACAGTCCTGAAATTTTGGGTTTATTGAGTACCGTGGAATAATTACCACACCTTTTGCATGGACTTTGATACTATGACAGACTGTCAAAATGATATCCCGACGAATCATTCACAGTAAAGAAGATGATGATCAGTGATGAAATTATGTAAGGAAACATTCTGAATCCCAAGATTTAAACTAATATGTTACGAATAAGCTACTTGATGTGAATATTGTATTGACGTTTTGTTCAACAAACTCAAACACAAACGTTTAACACGCAAATTCCTCAATATTGATAAAAGTGCTACACGCATTACATGACCTGCAACAAAGCTCAAAATAATTATGTCCATAATCACTATTAACTATCGATCACATAGACAAAAATTACCTTCATTGCTGGGCTTTTGGAGTCTTGCAGTTTTCATTGTCTGGACAATATGAAGTTTTAGAAAGCGAGCCAAGTATTCTATGTATCCTTTCGTTTTTGAAGCTATTTTTCTTTGAGGTAATCGCTTTCAGTAAAAACTGACAAGACTGTGATCTCAAAACTTACCGACTTTCTTCCCTTTTTAGTACGTGCTTTATTAGTTGACCGTTGGTAACTTTTAAACTATGTCGTTAACAATACAATGTGCAAAATGTGTCTCACTGGAATCCAAAAGAGCAAAGCGTCTATAGGAAATAAACAAACTTCACGATTTTATACCCGCTAGAAAATGCAAAAGGACCACTTTTATTTGTTTTGACATGCTTTGAGGTAGCTATAGTCAATAGGAACACTTGAGAGTATCTGGTCTAAAGCTTGACTGTTTTCTCACACGCTCGATCCCTCGATGCCAATTGCCAATATCTGCGCTTAATCAAAAATCATTGATTAAGCACAGCTAATCGAATAAGAACATCTGATAGAATAAGCAGCGCTAGTCGAATAAGTGCCGTTACTCGGATAAGATCCGCACATGTAATTCTACAAACTGCTTTCTCGCACGCCCATTCCCTCGGTACGAATTACAGCAAAGCATGAAGTAAGCGCAGCTACTCCAATAAGAACATCTGATAGAATAAGCAGCGCTAGTCGAATAAGTGCCGTTACTCGGATAAGATCCGCACATGTAATTC
>JANTCA010002500.1:0-11307 GCA_024741275.1 Chironex yamaguchii | reverse complement strand
CGCAAGGAAAAGAGAACAATAAGATCACCAGCATAATACAATAGCTTTCCTAACCAGTCCCTTTCTATTGACTATGAACGAGCCTTGTAAATATGTGGGACCGATCGAAAAATGTCTGTGTCATTAGAAGAGACTATTAAGACCTTGTTACTGCAACATAGAAAAATCCCAAGCTTCTGGTATAATTCACGCCCCACCAATGAGTACCCATCTTTCACAAGGAAAAAGGAATGAGAAACGAAACAGTTATGAAGCTCAATTTGAAGTCTACAATACCTAAAATCGAAAATTTGTCTCCATTAAACCAGACAGTATTCGACGTTTTATTTAAGGCTGACAAGACGAGCCAATGTTTGTTGAACCAAGATGAAGTAACAAAGTTTTACATCCAAAGTAGGGCAAGAACAAAGGTTGGTAGCTGTAACAGAAATGACTGGTTTTATATCAGTTCCAATACACAAAACACTAGTCTTGGAGACTTTTTCTTTTGTTTTACACTCTAATATCTTTCATATATGTTTCTAATATTAACAGTGGAAGGACTGCGGCAAATGCGTGCAAAATGACCTACTTTCCCACAGTTACCGCATTTTTTCCCTTGACAAGAGGGGTTCCCCGCCAAATGGTTCTGGCTCCCACAGTTAAAACAAGATTTAGAACATTCACGACCTACAAACGAATTATTGAAAGTTTTGCTTGCCCGTTTTGGATGCAAGGTGTTTCTTCCTTAACTCCACTGCAAATACTTTGTCTGTGTTAGATGATGATTGTGAGATCTTGTCTGCCAGTCTCAGTGTATCCGTCAAATTCTGTGGGAAATGGACGATGCTTTCTCAGCGAAAGTCAGACGGGCAGTTTTGGAGAAATATTGCTTGTGGTAAATGTTCTCGGAAAAGGTCCTTTTCCTTGAAAAATTCCGATATTTTGTCCAGTAGGATGTTTCCAAAACATCGTAAATCTCCATTTTCCGGCTTTGATTCCAGAATCTTTAGTCGTTCCATTATGGCGTCCACTTTTGAATATCTTCTCGTAAGCATTCTTTTATGGCCATGAAGTCCCTTTGCCTTCAACATCCGGTATGGTTTTGGGATACAGAGTCAGAAAAAAGTATCGATAAGGCCATTGAGCAACATTAAAAGATTGACGGCCGAAAAGAATTACTCTACGAAACCAAAATATTCAAGAAAACATGATCGCTGTGCTTACCAGCAGCTATTTAGATGCTTCTGGCAATGAAGGTTCTTCACTGTTGTAATCTACAGTACCACACTGAACCTGAAGTTGGAGAGGACAGTCATGGAGATCGACTACTTGAGGCAAGACAAAGAGTACCTTATGGTCAAGATCAGGTGCGTAGAGGAATTGAAAACACTATTCATTTTATGCTCCTCTGCCAGGAATACGCTGTCCACAAAACTGTGCTCCTTGGCAAAGTTGCCCCCATTTGCGCATCTTACGGAGTAATACATTAAGCTCTTTTACTTTATGGCAATGATGCCTTTAATGAAACTTCTAATAAGAAGATTCTCTCTGCAACTATCTTATACGTCAACTTTACAAACAGATTTATTTAGCTGCAACGATTTGCATATCATCATCTATCTAGTTCATTTATTTTCTTGCTTCTTATATGTTACTTTATATTGTTCATTGTTTTTTGTTGGCTGCAGGAGAGATGTGCTTGATCACACCTCCTGTGGTCTCGTCCTGTCAATTGTCTCCTAGTGTGGTGTAGTTGGGAACTGTTGAATTTTTCAAAGTTTTAATTATTTCTGCAGTGTTGTAGGTATAGTTGTTGTAATCATTCCTTGGTATAAAAAAACAAAAAAACCTCTCTCTTCATTTACAACTACCATTTGAGAGTTATTCTAAAAAAATACACTACCGTTTGAGGGGAATTTTAAAATTTTTGCTTTGGCCCTCTTTGACCCTGACTGGACCTCCTGTTTGGCCATAATGGGAGTACCCCCGGAGTGTCACAATCTGTTGGGCTACAATTGCCGCAAACAAACTCATCATTTTCAGCCAAGTTTATCTATGTTTAATGCCTCACACCTGTTGCTACCCGGAGAATAAGACGATCAGGTGAAACTTGCATGCAGCACAGCTGCCGCAAATTTGTTATTTTTGTCACAAAACCGAAAGCAGTAAAAAGAGATTTAACTAAAATTTACCTGCTATCCTATAAACCTGCCCAAAGACTTTAGCGGTGATTTAACTTATATCTTCAATGATCAAAATATCGTGTCTCCAGTAGAAAGCCTTCGTAAGCAGTAAAATTTCATCATAGTAATTGCATTTAATAAGCTATAAGATTTTATTTTTGCCCCTCTAAAGACAACCACCGATAGCTCAGTTGGTAGAGCGGAGGACTGTAGATGGTTAAGATATCAGTAATCCTTAGGTCGCTGGTTCGAATCCGGCTCGGTGGAAGCTATTTTTCATTACGTTTATCGCCGATTGACTACTTTTTAGCAAACGACAAGGTTTGCAAAACAATCATATATGGGACAACTTCAGAGAGAGACTTTAAAGACAAAAGTTTGGGCAGACGTATTTCAAATCTGACGCCTTCCATAAATGATACTATACTAAGCAAAACAACTGATCGAGGGATTCTTAGTTGATCGTCTTGTGCCCCTAACGTATCGATTTAACTTCGATTTTTCATTGCACTCATCTTTCATAAGAACGATTTTGTAAAAATGCTTTAAATCAAGCACACAAATAGCAACTAAAAACGTATTGTATTCCGAGACCCTGGAAAATGACCATGTAAAAGAATTGTCTTGGTGCTGTCCTGAATAGCTCGAGGCATTTTTTATTTCCTGCTTACACACTTTCTTCCCTGGATACCTATATGAATTAGTTTCGTCAAAAGTTTAATGAACGTCTTTCATTCACTGGAGTCATGGCATGTGAGCCGTGCCAAGAGTTTTTAGTTACTAGCCCGAAACGGCAAACGGTAGATACTCAAAAGTCCTCAAAATAAAATAAAAACGAAGACCATTATTCACACAAGACGCATCCGAAGGGCAACGAGTTTGGACGTCCCTATTCCATTACCTAATGGAATCAACTCTGCAGCTTTTTAGAGGTACTCGGGGCAGTGAAAGTTGGTACGTACCATGACAAGAGCCTCAAAAAGTCAACCCAAATAACTAGTGTTATTGTCTGGAAAATCCAAAGATCCGGGTGATAAAGGATAGAAAATGCTGTTTGAATCGTACACAAACTTGTAATTAATCTGAAATATACATGTGTAATAACTGCAAAAGGTTAAGCAACTTTCAATATCTGTATTAACATCTAAGATCAATATGTTGTTGAAAAAAACTGTTTGACATGTTGGATGGTAGGCACTCTAGGTAGTCTTGTTGACAAGAGGTAGTCCGATAGCAACATGAAAATGTAAATTATAGAAATGAGAAAACGTAAGATTTCACCGCAGTTGTATATTTTGATTTATTGCTATCATCCTTAAATTTTGTTAAGGATACAGATCTTTGTTCATTGTTGTTTTCCGTGTTCCGAAAAGTAGCAATTGGGTCACTAGTTTCGCGAGGTCTTAAAAATAAATTGTGACTCCACATTTAAATAGAAAAAAGCATAAACATCCATGGAGTCTGTTCATTATTCTGTTCATTACACGCATTCTGTTCATTATAAGTGATTAACAAGATCACGACAGATAACAAAGGTTGTTTCATGTGTTTTAAAATTTACGTAGCGGGGGCTGTATTCCCTACCTGAATGTTGCAACGATCAGGAGAAGTGAAAAAAAAATCCTGAAAATATTTTATAGTTTACGCAAGTTTCTATTGATTAAAAAAGCATACATGCTCTGTATTGACATCTCATTGAGTCTACCCAAGAATAATCGTTTAAAATATGATTTTTAACACCAATTTCATGGTTATATACAGCATCGTACTACAAAGGTAAAATATACTCGAGCTCTCAGAAGTTACATCTGCATACGGTAAAAACTGGTACAAATGTGCATTGGATAAGAAACAAGACACTGCTGGTCACTTGAGACAGACAAAACGCACTGAGATTAAAAAATGACGACCATAGCTACAAAGAGCATAGGCTTGTTTTACAGTCTTTGTTTGAGACTAAGTGTTCGTGTTATTAACAATTTGTACAAGTAAAGTGAGATTCCTTTTGTTTCAACTGCACGCCAGTGCCAAAAGCTGAAGTTCCTTACGTTTCTCTGTAAGATAAACTTAAGAGACATGGATGAAGTTACCGCACAGCACGTGCTTGTACGGGTCTTGTACATGTTTTGAAAACCTATTTGTGCAAGGCGTGTCTTCAAATAGCAGTAACACTTAAGCTCTAAAGTAACTAAGTGACGTTAAGACCCTGTTCACACGAGATCGATCAGTGGTACATATCAGCCTTCTGTTTACACAGGACCTCTCCGGATCGATCCGCGTAACTTAGATCCGCTCTTTAGAGCATTCCAATTCGGGATCGATCCCAAACTGGATTGATTCCGTTTGGGCTCAATCTCATTTTGTTCGTGCGAAAGGGGACCTAAGCAGATCTGATGAGTCCATGTTGTCGATAGTCTGAGACAACACCGGTTCACTGACCTGCCACGATTACCAAAGTCCTTTCGAAAATTGGTCTACCAGGCCCTGGCCCACAAACTTTTCACTCGCGATAGTGTTTGCGACAAAACACCTACAGTTCAAGAAATACGACGAGCGTGCCATATCATAAAGCCTTTTGTTGACTCAAAAACTGGCTTGTACACGACTAAGGCAACTAGAGGCTAGCTACATAAAGCAATCAAAAGGCAGCTAGCTCTATGAAATGCTTGTCATTAATTCCGAGATTTGCATTGTCACTTGCCTATCATATCCGCCAGACGATACTGCAGATTAGCGTGTGCCCTCTCCAGTTTCATATTTTCCTGTAAAGCAGACAAAGAAGGATATTTGATTGCGCAAGGAAAACCAACATTGGCTATTATCAATTACAAAAAGGATTCTCTATACCGAAAAACCCCGACTGTAAGTGCACTAATTGTTAAGTCTTTAGCGAAAGCTTAGGTCTTTAACTCTAAGAATCTGTGATCATAACACATGGAATCACTCCATACTGCCTGAGCGGCACCTATGATTGTGAGCACGTTCATGGTCTTTGAACATGCCACAAGAAAAAGCGATTGTAAAAACAATAAACGATGAATGAGTCCTTCTCATTTCCGAGGGAATACGATACTCAAGTCCGGCCATATTCCTCTCAAGTTTCTATTTGATCTATGACATCAGCTGATATTTCGTATCATCTTAACTGAACATGGTAACTGAATGGTGCGGAGTCGAAGTTTTTAGCCTTTCTCCCTGGAACCCAAGGAAAAGTTACCATAATCGCGTTTATAGTTTAAAAACCTGTTGGTTGGGATCCAGTGCCTAGCTTTAATTTCGTATAGCAGATTTAACGTTTTGAAACAGAGGTTTCATCATCGTCTTTAACGATTGAATACCGTTCAGTCAGCCGCTAGCTCGCACCACGGATTGAACACAAGTTGTGCTATAAGAAACTTGTATGTCAAAGGCATCACCAGTGTGGAGAAACCTAACAGACGTGAAAGGAAATGACAACTGAAAATGGCATAGATGCAGAAGACAAACTTCAGGAAATGCTGGAACGTTCGAGATCGAGAAAAAACCCTCGCAGTGATAAAATATTGTGTCAAGAAGTATATCAGGATTCCCACCAGGCTGTGTCAAAAGGCATCTTTTCCATAGCAGGTAAAGAAAAGCCCGCGAAAATAGTCGAGTTAACTGATCTCGCGAATGAAAAGTATGAAGATAACTCTGCGATTAATACTAGTACAAACAATTTCATCGGAGCTTTTAATTCTTGGTTAAAATCATGGTGGCCAGCTTCTACACAGAGGGGCGAAGTAACATGACTTTTGGTACGTAAATAGATGCAGTATACCAATGGATGTCACGTCAATGTAACGGCAAACATTTGATAGCGGCCAGGCAGACCTGCTGTATGGTCAACAAGAATCTTTCTGCAGCGACGAACTAACAAATGTCTCTCTAGTTTGCTTCAAATTATTTGTTTCTATTATTCCCCAAATGGACGTATCTCCCCTTGAAGCTGACGAAGTAATTCAAGAAAGGAAAGTATGGAACTACCGGAATCAAAGATGAATTTCTAAAAACTAATGTTTTCTTTGAGGTATCAAATTTCAGTTGTATCTCAAAGTCGAATAAGTAGTAGAGATAAGAAGGAAATTGTCAAAACGTCTTGGATCAAGCACGTGGCATTACTTTGGTCTTTGCCCGCTAAGACAATATAGGTCATGAAGTAATAAATCACTACGAATAGAATTTTTTTCTAGGGCAAAATCTATCTAGTTTGCGTTATGCATGTACTGTTTGGCTTAGGAGACTAGGTTTCCGCAGACTATTAAGAGGCACCTGGAATACAGGAAGCTAATTACTCTTAAGTAACTAAGGGAACAAGCCGACACGGACTAGAAATGGACTTTATTAAAGGTGTCCAACTATTAAAGGCAGATGGGAGACAATCGTATTAAATTTAAGTCAAGAAGAGTAAGGCAAGTAGCGGTCCTTGTTCAAGGAACTAGATGTAGTGTACGTAGGTCTACACAAGCTATTAAAGAAGAACCAGCAGGATTGTACAAAACGTGCTGTATACTTATGACCATTCCACTGTTGGATACTAGAATAAAACAAACTTTACAAAGTGTAATAAGGCAAGACCACTACTGCATCAGACACTACCTGTTTATTCGTAGGCCATTCATTTTCAATCCACTACTTAAGCTGCATAACGGAAAGTATTAATCTGAAGAAATTCAGCGCAGTATTCAACCCAAAATCCGTGGATGATTCACTGCCTGCACCTGAGCTCTGCCATAGCTGGTGAAATGTACCTTTGTGTTTTTTGTCATTCTCATTTTACTTAGTACGCTATGCGCGTTACAGTCTTCCTTAGTTTGACTGTTAGAATGTGTTACACACTGAGGAAAGATATATCTGAAACATCAAAGACAAGGATAGCTTACCTTGCTAGCATGAGTTAGCATCTTTTGCAACTTTGACATCTCGCTCATTTTCTGGTTTAATAGTACTGCATTACGGTGCCCATAGTCTTCTGCTTTCTATTTGTAAAACAAGGAGAAGCGTTAGGTACAAGAAGGTTATATCGGTATTACCAATGTACTGACCACTTATTATTAAGTCTGGAACACAAACAAATTGTCCTATCAAAATTTATCCCCTCGTAGGAAATATGGCGACATTAATAGCTGTTTTGCATAATTTGCACTTCGTAAGCATACAAGTTTGGAAGAAAAATCAGGGAAACGAGGGAGGGAGGCCCTAATTAGTCTTGCCGGATTTATTTCCATCAAATTATCTTATTCTGGAAAGCTGTCTTGCTTTAATAATTACACCCAGTTTCAAAAACGTAAAGTACTGTGACACCACCAATAACATTACTATTTAAAGACAGTAATATTAACTCAATGCTCTTAAATACAACTAATAGTAGCCAGAAATGAAAATGTCTTCAAACGTAACGAGACTACTATTGGAGAGTTTGGTTAGGATACTTTCGCGAATAATGTAATATTGACAGCTCCGCAGTCTCCGAGCCATAAAATAAACAACACATGACAGTCTGTTCACTTAAGAGTGCCTAAAAGCATGTAACATGGTCAGTAGGGAATTAAAAAAAGCACCACTGCTAACAAATGTTAATATAGAAGAGTTAAATAAAAAAGCAATGACCATTTTACGTTTAATGGAATGAAGGCCATAATAAGCGATATTGAGGATTAGTGTACGCAAAATTCAATAACAACTTTCTTATTGTTGACTGAACATGATTACTATTTCCTACAACAGACAAGAGCATTTTCTAGAAGTTAATATCAACTGATTTTGGAATCAAATTTACAGTGATGACCTCACACCAAACAAATAAACTAGGTCTTGCGACAATCATCTTTTTTACACTGTTAGTTCAAAGAACTCAAGCTACCCATGCCGTATTTCTGTACCACACATACTTATCGTCTATTAATTTGTGGGACCCTAGAGTGTCATTAACAGTTTTTTGTTATCATTTACCTTTAATGATTGCTCCAGAACTGAAACCTTTTTGGCCATTGTCGATGGTGAGTTGTCAGCCGACTAAATAGTTTGCAAAGAATTATGGAAAAGGAAAAAGGAAAATTGCCATGCAGATTACATTTTTGACTAAGAATTTAGAAAATATTTAGGACTGACTTACAAACAAGAGACGACAAATGGTCAAAGGAGAAAGCTAATAAGGGAGTACAAGTAATCTTTGAAGGAATCTCGAGTTTAACATCAAAACAACATTCTACCTGGGTCTACACCTAATGGACTACTGTAATTCCGACGGTTACGGAGTTCCATTTATTGCCCGGATGTAAAATCCTTATGTTTCGATACCCACGGCAACATTTAGTCAATGTATTAAATTTCGTTCAAAAAATTAGGACAAACTCAAATCGCACCTAAAAATTTAGGGTAGGTCGCGTATTTGTTAACAGTAAACCCCAAGTCGGTTGGAGCCAAACGAGTACACCCAGGTTATGAAGACGTAGGTAAACTTATGTTGCAGAATCGGGTCAGTTAATACCAACACTTATGAATGAGCTCCAATGTCCTTCCTACAATATTATCAGTCACGTTAATATTGGGCAAATTTTGATACTAGCAAAAGATTGTTAGAATCATTACATACCAGATCATGCAAAGATAAACTCGTACTGTTAGTATCTACTTCACTAGAATGGCTATCGTCTTCAGAGTAAAGTTTCATCGACTGATTCTGTGCTCGTAGTTGCTTTACCCTTCCTTGCAAATGTCGAAGGAGTTTGGCAGTCGATGATTCTTCCAAGGAATTAATTGCAGGGGTATTCGTTCGGTCGACTGACCTTGGCGTACCCGGTGTACTCTCGTTAATATTCTGTATGGTAAGAAAAGAGAAGTAACTACAAATCTACAATATGTTCAAAACAAACGTTTAAATTTAGGCAGTCAGGGCAATAACAACAGACGTTTGACAAAAATTATACTAGAAAAAGGAGAATAAATTAAAAAAAAGGAAAAAGTATGGGAAAAAGTGAATACAGTACGGATGATAAAGAAAAAGGAAAATAAAGTAACGAAAAAAGGAAAAGGAAAATGAGCTATGGAACAAAAAAAGGAAAATAAAGCATGGAAAAAGGAAAATAAACTACGGAAAAAGGAAAATAAACTACGGGAAAAGGAAAAGGAAATAAAAGTATCGATAAAAGAAAGTACGAAAAAGGGAAATTGACAAGGAAGTCAGGAAAGGGCTGTCAAATCAAAACGTACACTTACGTTTGAAAGGCTCTTAATTTCCTTTTCCACCTTTTCTAAAGTTTCCTTATGCCTCTAAAAGTATAAAGAAAATTACCAAATTGTATAGATAAGACAAGCAAACGACTGATCTAAAGGCTCGGTTTTGTTATAAAGAAAATCCTCGTAAAAAACAGGTTAGAATAAGGCTTGCTTCCAAACGTTCCTTCTAACCTGGGTGGTGTGTGTGTTTGTGTACGCTGTGCGTGTGATAATCAGCTGTAAACTATCTTAATGGACAACAGTAATTCGTAGCAGGATCAGTGCATCGTAGTGTAATGAAAACACCTCTAGGCCATTGCGAGGGTCAACTGCAATACTTGAGCAAAAACTCGAGATTGTTACATCTATTGATTTAAGATAGTAACCTGTGTAAGGCAGGGATGGATACTCTCTCCTTAGATGTTTGTTGTGGCAATAGACTTGGTTTTTTCGCTTGCAAAAGAGAGTTGGAGCATCCCCTACCTAGCAGGCCTTCTTTCAGACCTCAGCTTAGCGGAATGTATCTTGTCGCACTTGGAGTTGATACCTGGGACTTACGAGATCTGGTCAGTTGTCAAACAAACTGGCACAAGAAGTACGAATGTCAGTCAAAGTAACAAATAATAGTATGAGACTTTTAGACAGACGGTATCATATAATATGTATAGATATTCTTTAGGACTTGGTTCACCATATTTCGCAAAAAATAGGCCCGGGCTTTTTTCAAACTGTAACTTTTTCTAGTCTAATTTTATAATAATTAAGTCTGACTGTAAGTCAGTTCATCAGTTCTATTACCAAAATGAAGCCCCCTATCGATATAGTACGGACAGCCTTCTAGACTAAATAACATTAAGCATCACCATAACAGCCAAAAGCCATTAAAAAAAATAAAAAAAGAGGGTTAAATGAATAGGAAAAAACCCAGCTACACACAGTTTCTTGAACTTCTTTCTCTAACTGAAATTGACTTTCCATTTCTTTCATTTGCCTAGGATGGGTAAAAAGGCAAGAAAGTATATTCATCCTGGGCAATAGGAACCACCTATCATTTAAGCATATATCAAAATTCATCAGATTGAACAGTTGGCAAAATATTCGGTACGATAATAGAAAAACCGACGAAAGCAAAAGGTAAATGCCATGTTCTAGCGAAGACAAAGCCAGGACCACAGACGTCTCATGTAGCTAAAGTAGGTGAATGTGAGAGACGAACTAAGTAAAGTAAAAAAATACTTTACAGGTCTGAAAACATTCCTGAATTTGATTTTGACGAAACAGCACTGTTGACTCGAATCTCTAATGCGCATGCACATGAAATGATGTTACGTTGGCAGATGCTGATTCGATCGTCGATTTGTCAGAGTATTACTTTCATTACTGTGCATGACACTATGACATACTGCCAGTTTAATCTTCATTAAATAAAGTATCACGCTTGTTGAAAATATCACAAACTAATCCTGTACACGAACGGCTGCGACTTTTCTGCATCTGGTATTGTGGGCAACCTAAATAAACATCTAGTTAATGACCACAGAACCCACAAAGCGATCAAAGCAGGTAATTGAACATAAAAAAGGATATTAAAACTCCATATTTTCATTAATCACATCGACATATCAGGAGGGTTCATAATCCTATCTGCATCAAAAATGATGGAATGAGCTTTTCGTAATGCAGAATTTAAAAAGTCAGATGGCAAAAGAACCAAGACAGCAAAATATTAATAGCAGATGATCGTCCTGGCTGATTTACACAATCGGGAAATATTTGAACGATACGGGTATGAGAAGTGGAGGTGGGCTAGTCACGTTTTGAGAAGGAATGACGGTAGATGGACAGAGAAATTAACAGTGTGGTACCCAAGAGATGGGAGGAGAAGACGGGGTAGACAGAATGTTAG
>JANTCA010002499.1:0-11307 GCA_024741275.1 Chironex yamaguchii | reverse complement strand
AACGTATTTCCTGTTGAGTAACGACTGTGACGTCGGCTTGAACGTCAACAACTTGGATGCTATTTGCGCCATTCACATTAACATACTTCCACAGTCCCCACTAAGCACTAGCAAGCTACTAAGAAGCTGTATGTGACAATATGATTTGCCTTCGCTTTTATTTTAGAATTCATATAGTACTTGCACTTTATAATATTTTTTTGTTATAGAAGAAAAAGTTCTCACATAAACCATTACCGGAAATTGGTGCACATGCCGCTATTGATCTTACTCGTGGAGAACCTGCTGTGCATATACATGCAAACCTGAACAAAGAGGTCCAAATAAAATCAAAAGTGAAGCAGGTAGGCACAGTAAAAGGTGTTCACTGTGCTTAGTTATGTAGTTTTTTTAAAAAAAATGCATATAGGATGATGTTTTAAACAGATTTAAATGTACTTTCTGGTGTTACAGAAGATGGTACATGCAGGCTTGGAATGTAACTGTGCAGTGGACTGACAGATGAATATAGTGCCGTCTGTGACATAGATGTTGGCATAGTGCCCTGCCACCACAAATTTGGATTACTGCGAACAAATTCTCGGAATATTTTTATGTTTCAAATTTGTGTAACCGTCTGAACACTGAATTATCATGAAGCTTATGAAAGAATCTTAATGTGCAAAATGATTTTATGTAGCAATTTTCTGTGAATGTTAGGACAAATACAGCTCTATCGTAACCTTTAAATTCAATGTAATGAAACCAAGGCTAAACTTTTCTAAATTTATATTGTGAATGATTGTATTAATCACATGTGGCATGATAAAAACTGAATAGAAAAGTATGAAACTTGCTGGGAATTAAGCTATCACCTAATTGGAGTCTCTTTGACAATTGACAAAGAGAGATTTTTGAATGTGACAACCATCAGTTACATAGTATTTGATTAAATATTGATGATAAGTAAAGTAATGTGTATGCGAGTGAATTAGCAATCTAGCAATATATCTCTTTAATAATTATCAGCTCCATTTTCAAATTGGATTTTTGTGATGCATTATGTAGGAAGTTCAACAGCAACCAAAGAAGAGAGTGCAGACATTAGATGAGGAAGTAAAGACAAAGAGCATTGCAAAAGCAACTGAAACTAAAGTACATCCAAAAAATCATGTAAGTATATCCCTGGTTATGTCGCTTTTTGATTTTGCATTATGGTATTTGACTTTGATAATTGCATGCCTCAGAATGTCTGATGTTAACTGAAATTTATGTTGACGCTTCTAGTGGTATCATTTCTATTTTGTAGAGTTTACTTCCAGACCCAATTATGGCATTGAAGAAAATCATCGGATTTGGTGGGGTAGCTAACAAGGTAACCATTAAATTTATTTAGAGTTATTTTACACATCTTTACAAGCGTCACTAATTCATTTGCTTTTAATAGTTTTGATTTCAAGTGATTTTTCATTTAATTATCGAAAGGATATCTGCCTTAGTTTTCAATCGAATTTTTTCACGTTAGTTGTACAATATAATTCTGTGGTATGTCGTTTCATAATCTGGTATTTTATGTTGTCTTCGGGGTGAGGGGTAGCATAGTGCTGTTGTATACTGTAGTTTAGAATTGCCTCATATGGTACAGTATGACACGGTATTGTATTGTCTGGCTTAACAGGAAAGCCTAATAAGATGCTCGTGTGGTTTTTTCGATGGCCAAGGATATTGAAGGCTAGGTACGAAATCAGTAAGCCCCATGTTGTAAGCAATACCTAAACTAACGTGTTGGGGATTTCAGTACAGTAAGTCCATGAGTAAAGGTCATTGAATTAAGAACCTAAAGTAGGCTGGAATTTTTCAGATTCGTATTTTACCAGAATATTTGGGTTAACACCACGAAGAGAATGGATTTGCGGGGTTTGTATCCGTATTAAATTTAAAATTATTTGTTGTAATCCAATCCGAAATACTAATTCTAACGTACTCCTGTTCCTCTTAGGCACTGTGGACGAAAGATGGCAAGGAAATTGTATACGTTTGCCATTCCGTTATTGTATCGATTGACGTTTCTACTGGCAAACAAAGTTTTTACATAGGACATACTGACAAGGCAAGACATTGCGTACCCTGTCTGTATGCTCCATCCTTAATGACCTGTGTCTTTTTTGTCTTGTGATGTGTCGTTTGCTGCTTCAAGTACTGGCAATTAAAATTTGTATTTCTGTTGCAATAAGGATAGGTTTGCATGTTCAAACTATGCACTGTATGACTAAACATTTGATGGATTGAAATAAGGGCATACCTTTTCAAGGATAGGCCAACATTTATAGGGGTCAGGATGGATTCCATGTCTACTCGTAGACCACCAAGTTGAACAAATTGTTATACAGAAATGTTTCAAAGATGGGAGCTCAATAGCTCAGTCCTCGAAGATTCTGCCAGCTAAACAGAACAGTTTGGTTTCTAGTCCCATTGGAGTCTTTGGTTCATACTCCCCGTTTAGTGAATAAAATGTCGACTGGTGATAAATACCCGTGTCTTTAGAAAGAAGGAGCATTACGTCTTAGAGATCTGCATCCTTTCATTTTTGGCTTATCTAAGTTTTTAATTGTGCAATTTTACACCACTTGTTGGTAATAGTCATAGCTACTTGCTAAGTCCTAATTGCCGAATAAAAATTTTCGACTGTCATGTTGTCTATTAATTGGGGCAATTATTAGTTGTGGTTCTTTTAGATTCTTGTACGAGTTGAAAATTTCTGTAGATGAAAGAGAAACTCAGAACCATTTGTTCTCTTCGTTGGATACTGGGATGAATTCGGAAGGTGTGTCATTGATGACAAAATTAGTCAAAATGCTGATATCAGCAAAATGAATTTCTCAAGTAAATCATTCAAAATATAATAATACACTTATGAGTTATTTATTATTTTTTATAATGGATGACTCAGGAGAGTCAACGTAACATTTAGTAGCCAACTGACGTCATCAGTCAAGTAATCTTGAATGTATTGGAGGCATTTTCCAAAAAAGTCGTATAGTATATCCTGCAATTCCACCAATTGTATCCACAAGAAATCCCTTTGTGATAGATATTAGATTGTCACGGTATGGTATGCGTGTCTGCACACTGCGCGATATTATAATTGGTTATATTATCCGTACGAAAACAGCATTTATAACCCAGTTCCAATCATCGAGATCACGAAACATTTGAGAGCAGCAAGTTCTGGTGCGTTAAAAATGATTCTTTCTTCTTAGTGATAGTATGACTCTCTTTCTGTCTGTCTATTTGTCTATCAGCAACATAATTCTTACTTAAAACTTATCAATGGATGATTTTGATATAGATCTAAGTATCAGTAGGCGAGGGTAACGAGTTGCTTGGTGAAGATTTGTGCACTCCGAGGGCTTCGAGCTGTAATGTAATGTGTTGTCTAATGTATTATTTTTACTATGTTTACTAGGTTACAGGATTATCCTTTAATGAGATGACAACTTTGTTAGCTTCGATCCAAGCAGGAGAAGAAGCCATTTTAAGAATTTGGAAAGTTTCAACCAAGCGTTGTTTGGTTGTCTTGCAAACACATTTAAAGGAAGCCTCTTGCTTAAGGTATGAAACAGTTTAGTTAAACAAGGTTTGCGTGTCTCTTGAAGGTATTTATGGTTACAATTTGGAACCATCTCATGAAAAATTGACCGTTAGAAGACAAACCCGTACGTTGTGAAGATAGTTAGTTTATATATCAATAGAGAAAACAAGCGAAAACATAGAGAAGACACTTCACACATTTGATTTAAGCTGAACTGGTAACCATCTAATTCTTGATTTTTTGGACTCAGTGGAAGCCATATAGACAGGAGCTTTATCATGTCATGAGACGTATGCTTTTTATGAGCTACGTTTCTAGCTTCCTCGGTGCGGACGTCTGGATCTGTTAGTCTGTCTGTTTATCTGCCTGTCCGTTTGTCTGTATGTTCGTCTGTCCATAAGATAAGACAAAAGCTTATCGATGGATTTTGAGAAATAGAGAGATTTCTGGAGATTTTTTGTCCAACCTGAAATAAGGAACAAATCGTTTATTTTGGGAGATGCTTCGAATAAAATCCTGGATTCTGGATCACTTTCTCGGTAATGAAACCTTCATAGTACTAGTGAGGGATAACCCAGGTACCGTATTTAGTAATGATATCTCCATGAACGTAACTAGCAGGGAAATCATCGGGCGGCAAAACCTCTGTTGTTTGAATAATAATACTGACTTGGCGGAGGTTTGTGCTCTCAGAGTCCTTCTAGTTGTTCCTGTGACGGCACCACTAATAACAAATCGAGATTATGTGCGAATTCAGGAAACTTGGTAATTTATCAAAAGCAAAGGCGCAAGTGTGATGGGTTTTTGTTCAGTTATTACCCCGTGGGACTGTAAAAGGAACTTCCTTGGTATGAATCTTCTTTAAGGGTGTAATCCTGTACATTGTCACCCTTATTTCATTACATCATTTACGGTAGATAGTTAATGCCATAACAAATAGTCTTGTTTTCCTTTAGCTTTTCCAAAGGAGGGGGGCGATTGTGTGCTGTAGGAGTAGATGGTCATGAAAGACAGGTAGCTTGATCCACGTTTTTGTTGTGTATTTTTACTGATAGTGTTATTAATAACACTAATATTATTTTTACACAAATACGAAATTTTTGAGTGTATGCATCAGCATTTTGTAGTTTAAATGACTGGATCCTTGAGTTCCACCTGTCTTCTTGGATCGTTTGTATATTCTTTGATCTGGTTGGTCAACAAATATATTGTAGTTCTTTGGAACTCTCAGATTTTCAACAACATTAAGCATTAATGATATAAGTGGCCTCGTGTTATTTAAGGGACTGGTTACCTCATGTTTTTCCTTCTTGCAAGCTCCGTTGGTTGCAGCGCGATTCCAGATCAATTAATGAATGCCAGATACTTAGCTATACGTCCATTTATCGCATTCATCTATATATAGTTTTAAAGGCAACAGGATATTGTAAGCAATACTGCTAGATAAAGACAGAACATTGCAGTACACCAAAATGGAATGCTGTTGTTAAGCTCATAGGGAAATGGTAGTCCAACGGCTTGATTTAGACCATTTGACATTCATGTGAGACTTTTTTTGTGAAACAAGAGGACTACAAATCTCAGCGCAATCTTGTTTTAGGTTGTTATGGTTTGGAATGCATCGACTGTGGACAGAGGAGGAAGAATTTCTATCGTTGCTAAGGCGCACACTGATATTGATATAACTAGTATCAAATTTGCTCCATTCGACGAATCAAGGTATTTGTATTATATTACGGTAAGCCAATATATGTAATTACCTCGGGCGTACAGTCGATAACCAACCCAGGCGCGCTATAGATGCAAGCTATAACAAAAAAATATCATGTTGAACGCTCAGTCTAGTAAAACATTGAGGCATAATATAGCCATTGTATTTGCTGTTGATTTTATTTATAAGGAAAAATAAATGAAAGCATAAATTTCACTATGCTATTATCTCTTGCAACTCCTATTGCCAAGGAAGAAGAATCCAAGAGTCCTTAGTTTCAATTTCTGGTCTCCATTTTAGATTGGAACTCAAATTTAAGAGCACGCCTTGAGCTTATTGTGCTTGCAGTGTACTGGACGTTTGTTTAGGAAAATTCCTCTCTTCTCCCAGTCCGACGATTGGGTAAGGATCTCTCGAAATGGAGCTCACCTAATGACTCATGATATAATGAATGTAACCATCCACACCTCAATGCAGATTTTGGCCATAATATTTAAAGGATGTGCTGCTCACACCTATCACTTCCAGAGGGTACGCTACTGGTAAATAAGAAGTCAGATCCTGGCCCGTCGCACATTTTTCGTAAAGTATGGTGTAGATTTTCTTGTGACTTTTAGGTTACATGCCATTTGTCTGATAAATTACACGTCTGTAACTGTCCATTACGGAAAGGAGTTGACGGGCGATGGCAAAGACACGCTTAATTTTGGATTATGACCTCTGGTTTCTTGTAACTGAAAATATAGCATTGAGTCAAAGAATTGGTAATGAAATAGTAAAGACTGAGAGCTGAAAACATGATAGTAATAATACATATTGCTGTTGTCTCTATCAACTACACTGAATATGACATCACGTTTAGTGGGGAGGAGTCGCTGAAAGTTCTTTTAGAAGCGTGAGCATATCTAGTTAGTAGATCGACTATTGACTTATGAGGTAATGCTGAAGATGATTACAGAGTTGGGAGTGCAGTGTCACAAGGTTTAAGTACGGTGTCTTTGAGATTCAATCGTCATTTTCCTTTGGGACATTGCTAATTCAGCTTACTTTTATTTCCTGTGTTTTCATATACCAGCTATGCATTTTTGGCACTTGCCTAGGTCACAAGTGACGACTGGAAATATGTTTGTTTATGGAATATTCACACGATTTGACAGTTTTTACTGAATTTACTTTTTTGCACGTGCGATTAAAGGTTCGTGTAGTTAGTTTTGCGCGAGTGTTTACGCGATCGCTGTTGATCACGCGCTTTAAACGAAAAAGCCTGGTGTTTTAATCAGTTGTTGTAATCAAATTCTATTGATCTGCGTACTTACGTACTTAGCCGGACTATTCTTATACATTATGGAGGTTTTGTTTCTTGCCCTTTGTAGCGAGGCTTCTAATTTCACTAGACGATGGTTCTGTCACCATCAGGGACAAACTTGTATTTAGAAACTCGGCTGTTTTTCTCCTTGTAACTGAATGAAGGCAATGCGTGATATAGAGACACTGTGGTTATAATGCAACGATCACCGATCAGAATACTAAATGTAGTACATACTACTGCAGCCGTTAACACTTATAATTTTTTAATAAACGGCTAAACGATGTCTTGGTGATGCACGGATATAATGTTATCAAGAAAATTCACAGAATTTTCTACCAAAAGTATAGAAACTATCTATAACGATGTGATTGACCACAAAAGGAATAAGTTGCGATGGCTAGTCTTTGCAAATCGATGTTTCTCATGGAGGATAGCTTCAACACTTAAGCTCGAAACCGCCAATTTTTAGTGTCTTGTTTATACGACAGTTTTGCCCTCTTTAACGTAGGTTATCATTTTAAAACAACACTGCCCCTCTCTTTCCTGTAATTCGCCATTCATGCTTTGCCAATTTATTTTCGCCTATTTTGATTACTTTTGTGCTCATTTCATGCTTTTTTATACAAAAATATCTTTAAATGTCTTTTCTTACATTGCCCCCTTTTAAAGATTTGATTAAGCATGGATTGTAGATTTTTGTTGTACCCCCACAATGATCTTCAAAATTGTTTTTTATCAGTTTGTTTCTCAACACAAATTTGGTTGGTATACGATTTAAGAAATGCAAGCTATTCAAAAGTTTTAAGAGGTTTGTATTAAGAGTAAATTTGGGTTATTCTAGGTTAGTGTCGTGTGGGAAGGATAGCATTCGATTCTGGAAAGTGAAGCAAGGACTGCTTAGGTCAGTGTCGATGGATTTAGGACAATATCAGCATGCAGAGCTTACTGATATTGCTTTTGAAGTTCTCAATCGCCTTACAGAGGATCCAACTGACATAAAATTGTGAGTACTTCACAATATTTTGTTGCTTTTAATTCCAGATACTTTTTACTGCAGAAGAATACCTTTGTTTGTATACTTGTCCTAACATAGAATTGTTATGGAAGAAGGTAACACGTGGTTCTTCAAGTTGATTGAAAGTTTTTGGTAGCAGTGATAGTCTTGCCCATGGTTGAGTATCTACAGGTTATAGCTATGTAATGCACTTTTAATATTTCAAGTCAAAACTTGGATTGCTATTGCCAGTCTGTGTGAAACAGAACTAAAGCTACAAAGCCACTCGTAGACCATGTCGATGACCGCACGTAGTAGTGTCTTTGTTTATTGTAAACATTTGTTTGTATTGCTGAGAGAAGGAACGATTGCTATCCTGCCAAGGAGGTTATGTTTTTGCCAGCGTTTGTCTACCTGTTTATTTGATTGATTGTTTGTTAACAAAAATAACTCGATGATTTTAAACGGTATTGCTGTGAAATTTTGTACGGTATGTTGTTACTCTTACTGGTTCAAAATAAGTCCTTTTTACGAGCAGGATCAAATCCTGGATTCTTGATCACTTTGAAATTTTTCGTAGCATTGCGGTAAATGAAGATTTGAATTCTTTCCGTAATATCACAGTTAGAAGTAGCAGGGATAATACGAAAATTGACTGACCTTAGCTGTGTGAAAATCCCAACCATTGTAAAATGTTTGATCTAGATCTTGGCACAATTTTGGATAGTACGATCCACAACAGGAAAGGCTCTGAGATTCTTAAATTTCTACAAAGTTATATCAATAAAACCGTCATTACGGAAATATTGGGTTTTTTATTAATTACTGAAGTACTCAAATTAGAAAAAGATATTCTTCGAATTTGTTCGTTTAATAAAGTAGACTGTGATATGATACATGATATATGATATTTCCTTTTTTCGTAAATAATAAGAATATAAAGGGAACTGAGCTTCTTGGCCGAGGTCTGCGCTCTCCAACTGCTTTTCTAGTTTAAGTATATCGTCTATAGAAATATATTTCAAGATTGTAACTAGTACAAGAAAGTAGCGCATTTGAGTAGCCTTTCACAAATTGCGCTATGTTTTCTTATATTTTGTTCGCTTAGATACGCAACAAGTAAGTTTGGTAATTTACTTGTGGCAAATTACAAGAAAATGTCACTAGAAAGAGTGATTCAGTTGCTTCCCTTTGGCTCAAAGCAGATTATTCAGAAGAAGAATGGATTTCCAGTAACAACCGAATCTAGTATCTCCCTCAACTGTCTGTCAGTTACAGATGCTTTTTGTGCCATTGGTTCCAATGATGGTTTCCTCAGATTATGGCCTTTTGATTTCACCAGACCGTTTATTGAGGCGGGTAGGTTTTCTTAAGCATATATTTTTAATCTTGGGTAGTAAATACCGCCCGTGAATTTACCGAAAGGCAAGGATTCGGTTCTTTCAATTGCTGATGTCATCAGGTCATTAACTTTGCAAACATGTTAAATGTTATCATTTGCCAATACTAACTCTAAATAAAGATAGCTAACAACATCCAAATTAGTTTGAATCTGTTTTTAACTTCATTTGGCAAGCGGGTAGTAGTCCTTTGACGGAAAGGCTCTCCTTGTTTTTATTCTGCTTTTTGGAGGTTGAAGTTTGTTGAACTTATGTTTGAAGCCAAGCAACTATCGGGTATTTAAGAAGTAAACATAATTTCGTATATTGCTCAGAGCAAAACTCCTACACGCGTATACACAAAAGCATGGTATTTTTTCATTACTGACAGTATTCTAGTACAATAGGAAAATGTTCTACTACTTTCTAGAACTTGCCTCAACGTTCATATGTTGTGTAAATTATTTGCATGTTTTGGTTATTTGCACCCCTTTTTCTGAAGTTAAAAGTCAAAGACTTCCATGAAGCAGTAGATTACTTTCCATCAGCTACCATTTATAAGAACCTTGGCGCAATTTAGTTTCTATGATGAATTCAGGGACACTGTATTACTGTACTTTCCTATTTAGAACACGAGGGAGGACTGGCTGCAGTCAGCATTTCACCTGATGGCACGCGAGTCCTTGGCGCCACAAAGACGGTATCAAGTACTACTTCTGTTTTTCTGCCTGTTGTTTGTTTGGTTTCTGAAGTACTTGATCTTTTATCCAGCAATAGGGAGGTTTAGATTCTGTACGAGTACGGGCACGAGTGTTCCCACGTAGTTAGGACGTACTCGTACTGGTACTCGTACTGATTCTATGTGGTGTCAGATATTACACTTTAAAACAGTCTCGAGATTTACTGAATCGAAATGGTGGACGCTAGAGTAACAGCTACGTGCAAGATTCGATTTGAAAACTATGAATGAAGATAAGTCCTGTCTTAACTTCTCTTCGCTTGTGAGTGATGTCGGGTTTGAAAGGAAAACAATAGTATGAAAATATATTGTCAAAAGGATATATGTAAAATGGTTCTTTCAAAGAATTCTGTCTTGATTGTTTAAAGCATGTTGACAATATCACTCTAAATTGTCCACTCTAAACTGTTTCTATTTTCGTATACCTCCGTTTAACTTTATACTCTTCCGCAAGCAAGAATCTTGTCCTTAAAAAATTTGAAGATCTTTATATTTGCCAGCACAATGTCAAAAAGTTGTTCTGTAGCGAAAATTTTATTTAGTCGTAAGTGGAACATGATATATGATAGATTGAAAATGGAGTAAAATGAGACATCAATTTGATATCCGTTATCTAAGGATGTTTTTCAGACACAAGTGCCATAATCTTCCATTCTGTTCTGTAACTTGAAAATAGGACTTTTATTATGGATTGGTATTTCATAGTGTACTGTTTAACAACCATTTATCATTATTTATGGTACGAGAATGTTGCATCGAATAACATGAAGTACAATAACATTGCCTCACTCAAAGTAACGGAATGCGATGTTGTAAAATGATAATATATTGATAATAATTAATATTCAGACTTCAAATTTATTTTTTGACTCAATGTATACATTTGGATACTCACTTACAGGAAGGCATATCCAAGTCAATTACAATATGTGCCATAAATGTTAGTAACAAGTGATCACGACAAAAAATTCCTTATCACGTCAACAAAACAGAAAATAAGATCTTATTTTACAGCCAATCATTTTATCTAACAAATAATCATGATTATCAACCTTAAGACGCTTCGACATATCGATGAAACAGACGCTACCCTTTGCTATCCCTCCAATTGAACTCATACTCATATTAATGAAGTGGGCATTATAATTTTCTGCAAGATCTTCACAAAGGGCTTTATATTTGTTCGATTTTGATAATTTGAATTCAAATTTAATTCAAATCCAACAATTAATTCCAGCACATCATGTGAATTGCTGCACTGAATAAACATATCAGCACATAGGCTATCTCCAGATATCAAACGTGATGATAAGAAACCATCAATGTCGCAGTAGATTTTAAGATCATTATTTAGAAATAGAAGAAACTGAGCTGTCGCCAGATGTAACCTTGATTCAAGTGTACATGACAGCCAGAAACCATGTGTAGCAAATTTTGAGAATTGAGACATAAGAAGTCTAAGGGATTGCGCACTTTCTTCCAAAGATAAAGATTCTGTAAGGTAGGAAGACTATTGTTGAAGTAACGAATAGTGAAATTCTAGGTATTGGTTTACTTCTTGAAGTTTATATATATATAAACCATTTATAATATATATATATATA
>JANTCA010002497.1:0-11309 GCA_024741275.1 Chironex yamaguchii | reverse complement strand
AAGTATGATTTTAGCGCAATGTCACAAATTTTCAAGGCGATTTTCAAGTTTTGTACCACAAAAAGATTGTTCAAATAACATAATGTCCATGACATACCAAAATGATCCCGATAAACTGAAGAGTCCAACGGCATTCAATAATGCCAACAACATTTTTGAAAATGCAAGGATTATGGCACATTTTACTATTAATGTTCGTGCAACCTTGTAAGTAACTAGTACTTTCAACTTCAGTCAATCAAGGCACCGTTCTCATTTATTTTCTTTCAACAGTTTATGACAGTATGGATTATAACCTTGGTTGGCAATTTTCCCTACAATGGATTAGTGGCCATAAATGAACTTATTGCCCAGCTTTTGGTAGCAACATATTGGGCCCTGGCGTCTCTTGTCTGTATCAATTTGTACATTGGATTACTGTCAGAAACATTTATACGAGTTTACAAAAATGCTCAGGCAACGGCGATTCTTAATCTTGCCTCTTCAATTCTTGACTATGAACACAAACTTTCGACAACAAAAAGAACAAACATGAGGTTGTATCTTATGCAACATTGCTCACCTTTGGTAAGTCAGACCTAAAAGTGTATTCAAGAACGTATTGTCTCTGATTCTCCAGTTGACTATTTTCATCTCTAAATTGACGGATAGCCAAATGCAAAGTTTAATGGGTGAAGGAATAAATTTAAGAATGGATGTATTGTTAAATGGGCTGACGGATATGTAGATGTTGTTGTCATTGAGTAGCATTAGATTCTTTGTAAGATCATCCAGTGAGCAGAATCCATCTGCGAGCAGTGTGATGACAGTTTGCGTCACTCTATTCCATCAACTGCTGTTTAAGGACGACATAAAATGATCCTTGCAGAACCACTGCCATCTCTGGTAATTGGTTTTACTGGAGAGGGTCTCATCTGTTCCTCTCCCAGTCCTCCTCCATTCTTGTACTGGACTTGGGAGCAGGCAATAGTGGAGTTGGAGGAATAGACGAATAGCATGGAGAAATATACAGAATATATGGTGAATGGATACACAGATCAAATTATGAAATCAGTGGAATGTCCTGAGGACAGTGGATTGGTGAGTCCACTAATTAATGGAGAAATAGACATAAGTATGAGTGGAGTGGTTGGTACCTGAATGAGAAGACGTATTGACGTAAGTCTAGATGTTAGGAGCACATAGTGATCATGGAAGTATGGCTAGAAACCTAGGTGGATAGAAGGATGATTATACGAGCCATTAAACTGATAGAAAATCGAGTCGAAGAATAGATAAATATACAAATTATGAAACAAATTTTGATATGGCTGTACAACCATGTAATTAATGACAGGCAAGAGGATAAATATGCAGATGATGGTTTACAATATATTCATAGCTAAAGGACCGCAGAGGTTAGAGCCCAGACAGAAAAGGCATCTTTCTGCAATTAACAGTTTGTTGTCTGCTTCTTTTGCAAAATAGTCTGTGACTGTCATATATATTTCGAAGTGTTTCTGATGGCAATGTACGTTTTGCAAATAATGTTGTGAAAAGCTATTTTAGTTGTGATCTGTGTGCTTCACATTACTTCCTAATCTTTCTTGTCATAAACCACCTTTATATTCTAAAGCTAACAACTAATGTAACAAATTATAATCTAGGTCCTGTTTTCAGCCGATGCTATAACAACGATTGATCCAATCGTTGCCAAGGTCTATCAGCTCACCTCTTCATGTGATCTGGCAACTAAGCGCTGGAATGAAATAACAGAGGAAAACACCGTAGTAAAAGAGCATTTAATACAGGAAGTCGAGTCCATTAAAGAAGACTTAGCTTTCTCAGAATCTGTGATAAGAGATTTGCTTGTTAAGCAAACGAAACTACTAGGAATGATACGTCAAAGTGGAACGGGCGAAGGTAAGCAACGTGTCTATAATTCTCCCTGGCTTCACTTCTATCTCTCTGCTTACCTCTGTGTTTTTTTATTTATTCACAATTTTTACCTCTTTCTACTTACATACCCATCTTGGTACCTGCTTACGAACATATCTACGTAAATATATCTGTATGGTTTATCTTTCACACGATCCACTGCTATCTAAAAGTTATTCCTTTTTTCGCAGCTAAAGAAATGATCAAATCTATCTTCACAAAATTTAGTGGACAAAACTGAGCAGATGTCTGTACTGCCTGTGTAAAAGAAAAGTAAGTTATCAACCATTTCATGTCATGTCATGTTATGTTATGTTATGTTATGTTATGTTATGTCATGTCATGTCATGTCATGTCATGTCATGCCATGCCATGTCATGTTATGTTATGTTATGTTATGTTATGTTATGTCATGTCATGTCATGTCATGTCATGTCATGTTATGTTATGTTATGTTATGTTATGTTATGTTATGCTATGCTATGCTATGCTATGTTATGTTACGTTATGTTAAGTTATGCTATGCTATGCTATGTTATGTTATGCTATGCTATGCTATGTTATGTTATGTTATGTTATGTTATGTTATGCTATGCTATGCTATGTTATGTTATGTTATGTTATGTTATGTTATGTTATGTTATGTTATGGTATGGTATGGTATGGTATGGTATGTTATGCTATGCTATGCTACGATACCATACCATACCATAAATTATTATACCTTACTAGACCAGACCAAGCCAGCCCGGAACAGATCAGACCAGACCGTACCATACCATACTGAACTCTACTCTACTCAATTGTTCTGTGCTGTGCTTTACTTTACTGTATTTTACGATGCTATGCCATTTGTTGCCCTGCCATGATATGCTATGCTATATTATGCCTACTGTTATTATTATTACTATTATTGTTATTTTGGGAAAAGTAATTGTAATTCTTGCAAATATCGTGTTATTTAATTTTGTTTTCCCATGTGAAAGATTCAAGTAGTGAATTCCAAATTACCTGTTAAGTGAGACTTGAAATTTTATTTTAACGTCATGAAGATATAAATTAAGTTTACATTATGATTAGTAGTAGTAATAGTGATAGTAATAGTGATAGTGATAGTGGTAGTGGTAGTGGTAGTGGTAGTGATCGTGATCGTGATCGTGATAGTGATAGTGATAGTGATAGTGATAGTAATAGTAGTATGTATGTATGTAAGTATGTATTTGTTTTGCTTCTCCATAGTACACCACACTAAGTAACTGTGTTATCCACTTGATACACTATAACTGAAAAGGGGTTTTATGTATGCAGAATAGTTTTAAGTTAAAAATGACTTTTGTTTGTGCAATAATTAATATCATAAGAAACACGCCAAATCAGTAGGACTGCTTTCATCTTTTCAAAGCCGAGAAAAGAATTTCTTAGTTTCTGACGCACTGATTTTCGTTCACTGCTTGCTTCTACACGTAAATCGAACGCTCGTTTGAATGGTCGACCTTCTTTTACAATTTTTACAACCATGCTGTTCGTGTAGCGTCAGGCATTGAATGTGATAGATTCCAAATTTACATTATGACATAATTGCTTAATGATTTTTGCGTTTAAAACAGTGTCATCCTCTCTGTCAATTTTCCATTAGTCATCGAGGTAGTACAAAAATGATAAAACTCTATCCTATGATTTAAGCCTTCTTGACTCAAAATTAAAGGATTGAAGGCTTTCCATTCCTAACCAATCGTAGGATAATAAATAGTAAATGTCCCTCTAACAACGGTATAGAATAAGTTATCTTTGTATTGTGGAATTTTTAACCTTCCAACTTCACTTCTCAGACCCTCAGGGAGACACGTAATTTACGTGCAATTTCAGCTCTTAGTTGATAAGCAAGCCACACAATTTTCCCTGCAAGAAATATCTTTGTTTCTCCAAGATTAACACCAAATTGTAATCAGCACGGAGGACAAAAAGTTATTCCCGAGACTATGAGAATGCAAGGAATGAGGAACATTTACATTTTAGGCGAAACATGAAGCACATGTATCGAGGAATTACCTGCTCTCTGTTTATAAAAGGAACATAGTTTCAACAGCAAATATTTAAACCCACATTGGTGGTTTCTATTTACTTACACGTTTTCTTGTTAGTGAGACGAAAACAACGGGCAACTTTTAGATACCATGCAGGATCACTGTGATATATCACTGCGCAAGTAAATTGCTGTGCAAGATCTGTTTGAATATTTATACATAGTTTTGCAACTATTTGGAAAGAATGTATCAGAGCAAATGATATGATATCATACATGGATTGTTCTTTGATTAGTTTCAATTACAATGTAAATGAGATATTGAGAATATAAAGACTTCAACAATTAAAAAATATAGTCAACAGTATTTCAAGGGTTTATGGCAATAAGAACATCTTTTGTATAATCCATGTTCTTTCATGGACATTTGTAACAAGATTTCCAACATCAAGAGATAACACTAAGATACATTTGTCGAAGAGCAATGTTGATAGCCGTATTCAGCTCCAGCTCCTTTGCAACTGACAGTGTAGCATAGACAATCCAAATCGTATGCGGTGTTTGGTAACAAACTGACAATAATCTCGATAGCTTGTACAATTTACGTCTATCATCCTATCAGATTGGAGCGACGGGCTATTCTTATTAGACTGTCCATCGTTGATTCAAATCCAGCAATTTACCCATCCAAGATAAGCGATTGTCCTTGTGCCATCGCGGATACAAAATGCACCAAATTTCAACAAGAAGAAACTTCAAACATCTGTCTCTTGCAGTGTTTGAAATATTACAAATGCCTTTTACAAAATTTTGTTACAGGACGAAAGCTCTTTGTCACCGATAAAACGTCTCTCTTTCTGCAAGTCTTTGTTGCTTTGTATAGATACGATTAAGTAGGTTAGAGTTATTTTGTAATTCAATATTGGCCGTGACGATTTCACTTTCTAATATCTTCTGTACTGATTTTGCAGTCTTCAAAAAATTATCGAATCTTTCATTTGCTCGATCCAATTGGCCCTTAATGTGTGCTAATCTTGCAAGTAAGGGGTTGATATGTTTGGTTTCAGAACAAAAGAGCACCTTAAAAGATAAATATCAAACATAAAATTATTATTGTGTATCTACAAAACAGAAGTCAAAGCTTTTAAATATGTCATCACATGCAGAGTTTTGATAGCTTAATAATGACGTTTGACAAGGAAAGGTGTTTCCTAAAGATACACACACTGAAATATCATATCGATACAAGACAGTGACAACGGGCAGTGTTGATAATGCTAAAACGTTATTGGTATTTGCCCCAAAAGTATTTGTATCAAGCAAATTAGAAATAGAAATTCAGAAATGTTGAATCTGTCAGTGTCAGGTAGGTTATTTACAAAAGATTGAAGGCATCAGAAACAAGCCTTTCTTTAGTAAATATGGCTAATGTCAAAGGAGGCATTTATTACTTTTTGGTTGAAGGGCTAGTAATGTTGCAACTAAAACTTCACAATAGGAGAGCTTCATGTGACCAAATCCTTCTTTAACTCCTATACTCATGCTTAAAAACAAGCAAATAAAGTTATCTGTAAATTTTACTCCAAAACCGAAAAGTCCAAAAGTACGCAACAATAATGAAACAGCCAGAAAATCTGATGAATTTTGACCCTTTTGATAAAGTAAGCTCTATGTGTAATTTCTGGAAAGTCTAATAAAAGCTAAAGATATGATATTTCATTCCAGCAAAGCGACAAAAATTAAAACTCAGAAAAGAAATTTTTAATTTCATAAGCATCTAGTAAAGGGATACCCCTATTCTTCCATATTGTCTATCCCCGGGGTAGCTGCATTTGAAACCAGGTGTCAAACATGGCATTACAACATAATACTTACGAGAGGCGAGCAGTTCTGTTGAATAACTTTTCTGCATTTCCTCTTTTCCGCCTGTCCTAAATTTTCCTCAATGTCAATGATAAGAGATGCAAGCTGTAATTTTGCTGTGGCCTCCACATTTGAGTGCACCCGGGTAAATGTCTCCGATAGTAGGGCAATGTAAAGATTAATGCAAATAAGAGACATCAGTGCCCAGCATGAGGCTACTAAGATCTGTGCCATTGTCTCGTCGACAGCTACGAGGCCTTCATACGGAAAATCACCACCCATTGTTATTGTCCACACCGAAAGAAACTTAGAAAGAAAGACAAGACCGTCAGAGAATGATGTACCGAGGAAAAAGGGTCACACACGGGTACTCAATTACTTCAATGTACATTAATAAAATCAGGAATCCTGGTCGGATCTAAAGCAATTTTAGTGGGCTATTGAAAGATTTTATCCCGCTGAAATCACGTGATTTTTGCTTCATTCCTATATTTTTAAATAAGGTATCGAGGAACAAAATTGCGAGCCCCATTTATCGCTAAGTCAACTTAAAATTTCAAAATTATCCAGAATCCAGACGGCTTTCTGCCTTGATCGTTTTCAAAGTTAATACTTTGTTCTTTGGAACAATACACATATCTGGTAAAAATTTTGTGAGAACCTGATCCTAACATTTTGCATTATAAAGTCCGTTGATAGAAATACCGACAAACAAACAAGTGGTAATGAAAATTATACTTCCTTGGCTGAGATAATGCAGATAGATAACCTTTGTTTGCTCAGCGGATTCTTGTGGAGCAAAATGCGAGCTCTCAGAATCTGCCAGGTACATTTTTGGAAACGCCTATAAATGACCCTATTTTATTGGTTATACATTTACTCAAACTCCCTTGATTAACTCAAACGTTATATACTTAAGCTCAGAAAGCTACGAGCTTTCGACAGATGAATCAAACCAATTTTAGTCATTGTGATTTTGACGTCATCAATATAATTTGCGGTTTAACTGGTGATATTCAAGATCTTGTCTCGCCTACGGCCTGGGGACCCTACCCTTGTTCATCCTCATGTATGTACGTGGGCGAAGGAAAAGCAAGTTTTGTTAGGTGCGAGTTCTCATCAAATTAACATTGCTGTTCAAACATAAAAAATCTTTCAAGGAATAAAATCATTGTGCGCAGAATCGACATTTAATGTTGAGAAATTGTCTTTCCAAACTAAAGCAGTTTCTGAATAAGTACTATTTTTAGATGAAGTTTAGGCTCTGCTACCTTTGACAGATTTGTCACTTTGACAGCTGTAAGCTCTTCACGCTTGCTTGGCTGGTTAAACTTGCTAAATGCAAGGCAATTTCTCTTCAATATCTGAGGACGCATCAGAGCCCTTCTTTGCCGTCTTTGATCTCAAAAGGTCCGGTACTAATTGAGACCCCGTGAGCCACCTTGGTACCACCCTTGACGAGTTTTCATTAAATGTCCGTCCGGGTTCTATGTGGTGAGTTCAAACTGTTAACTTAGCTATAGCAGAGGAGAAATTTTGTGCATATATTGACCTTCGTTGTAACGTTGTTTTGCTAGGTTTGCGACTGTACATAATTGTGTGAATGACATTTTACTTTCAATTTTAATATCTTTGATGATTTGCTAGGATACTTCGTTTCCATGACCAACGTTTTGTTTAGTACACACGAACTATTATATTTCAGTATCATTTTCATAATCTTAATTTTGCTGTTGCGTAACTTATACGACATCCTGTCACAATCAATGATGGCATGTATTTGTGGTAGCGAGTAGCACACTGTCCTTCCAATGCTTTCATCCTCATTCTTGATATCAATGAATTTGCATACACCATGGAAATACTGGTACTGCTTTCTCAAATTATAAAGTAGAAGAAATCATCCGTATCTTTGACTTAAAAGCATAAAAGTTATAAAGCATACGAAAGTATCCTTATCTTTGGTAACTATCGGCACTTGAATTTCTTCAGAACATATATGCATTTTTAGATCAGACATCCGACTCCTTTGTTGCTACAGTTTGGAAGTTTGCAAACTTGCCTTGCCAGTATTGTTGTAATGATCCTTAAGGCGTTTACAGGCGAAGGGGAGCGGAACTGCAAATGTTTCTTCGAGAGGGGCTGCTTTGCCAACTAAAACTTTATAGGCCTTGTTGTTTTCCTTTATGTTTTACTGGGAGTCCTCTCGTGTAATTTAAATCCAGTTCTTCGTTTCAACATTACTATTGACAAAAAATGCTTATATACTTCAACAAGATGACTTTGAACAAAGCTTTGAACTGTTATTCCCTATTATGGAAGCATCAAAAACGTCAGCAATGATTTGTGCATCTACGTCAATACCTGTACATATGACTTTTGCTGCATCAGAAATCACTTTCATACCTTTTTAGGTTTTGTTCATGGGGCCATTACATATTTACAGTGTTTGCTTCTCCTCGAGTTCGTCAGCTCTTTATGCGTCCAAGTAGTTTAATTTTCAAGATTTCCAAATATCTGTACGTAGGTTTTCATGAGTATGTATAATGTTCACCCATTCCTTAAAAACATATTTGTTTATAGCACAAACGTTGCTTTTGTTTTTTTTAATAAAACCTTTCGGTAACAAGATCACCGTGAGCATTTGCAAATTTTTCCCGAGTGTACATAGGTCTTGATGTGCAGCGTGATTAGTTAACTTGAGATCGTTGAGACAGACATGCTAATACGATAAAAACTTTGAGTAGTTCTGGTTATCAAACCCAAATAAGAAATCAAGGATATCTCTTTCTGCTTGCAGATGCCTTTCAAGGTTTCCCTCTCGTATGGCTGATATTAAGACTAGCAATGATGACATATCACGCCAAATGTTACTGTCATACTTTCCTGGGTGCCATTTTCTTTCGTTATAGAATGAAAGCTTCCAAACACTATACTTTCATTGCCTTATCAACTTCATTGTAACAGAGAATTGTACATATCTTCGTAATTGTTTGTTTTCGTCTCCGCAAAAGATCTCACAAGAGCATCAAAGCTGCCTGTTAAGACATGCATGAATCGATAATAATGTGTGCCAGACACTGCTTGGTTTGCTGATCCAGGTGCAATTGTAGACCAATCGATGTACCAACCTTTGTATCACATGAATAAATGACGTTCTATATCAAGCACAGTTACACTCTCAGCTGGTGAAACCCACTCATCATAACAATAATGTTTTTGCCGTCGTTTTTCCGTATTAATTGAATTAATTCACATAAAGATCTGCAAGGGCCAAATGAAATCCAACCCTTAATTCTTTAAGTTACATCTCACAACGTCCAGCTAATTTTTGCAGACAGACAAATTCGAAAATTTGATAATAAACTATATTTCTTCAAAGAATCCATTGAGGCCATTTGCAAAAGTTTATTCTCTGAATTTTGTAATTCTTGCGGCTCGCGAAAGTTTCTTATGCGGGAGTTCTCTTCTTTAAAGTGGTGACATCGAAACTAGTACTTTCGAGTACTTTGACATTATAATCAGGTTCTATTGCTGGTTTTTCATTGCAAAATTGAAATGCTTAAAACTGTCTACATTGAAACAAGAAAACCAGTGCACTGTAGACAGAAAAAGGTCGGTTTTTCACTTCCAATAATGTTTGTTTCTTCATTTTCTCTTTCTTTGTTTCATTTCTCTTTCATGATTGGCTAGTTTGGATACATGTTTCGTATAAATAGGTTGCCATATACATATACTTTCCTTTCTGTCTACTCATACTCGGATGAGTGTCAGATGGAAAAGTCTTTTGAGAATATTTTTAGCGGAATGTCGCAAATTTTCAAGGCTATTTTCAAATAACTAATTGTTATACATAATTTAATAATAACTGGGACATAATTTACTAATAATTGTGCATAACTTAATAATAATTGTACATAATATAGGTCAGAAGACAGTCTCTATCGCTTGCCGTAAGTTGTGAAATACTTTACTTACAGTTTCACCAATGCCTCTAAAATAATGTATGCTGCTGCCTTGCTTTTCAAAAATGTCTGCATTTTCATACCCACCGAAAAAAATGTAAAACGCACAAACATATGGAATATAAAACTCGAAGAACAATACTGCAAATTTGATGGTTTCGGCTGCGACGTGACCTGGAGTGAAAGAGAGCAGAAAGAAAAATACATGAGCGTCCGAAACAAATACAATACGAAACTGTTAGCAAAGTCCTCATTTCAGTTTCTTATAACATGGCATGACAATTGAAGTACGTCTTTCTACCTTTATAGAATTATAACTCATAACTTATACTCAAACATTTCAGATGACCTCGTACCAAAAAGGAATTCTATTTTCTAAAATAAGCTTAAATTTGGAAGATGAGATGAAAATTCTTTAAGTAAACTTTAACACAAACTTAAGTTTTAATAGCTAGATAAAATAAAAAAAAAACCAATGCTATGAAAAGCAACGTTAGTACTAACAAAGGCCTAGAAAATTTTAACTTAAGAAGTAAATATTACTGAAAGATAATATAGTGTATGGGAAAGACATTTGATATTTAAAATAAATGATAAATAAGTTTCAAATATTCAATTGCGGTTGAAGATACCTGAAAGATGGAGAAGACAAGTGTTATAGGAGTTACAGCTTACACCAACATATCATACCTAAGATAAATATAAGAAGCAAAAATGACTAGTTTTCGAGAGTGTGTCTCTCGTAGTGACAACATGAAACATTAAAGTTCTTACCAATTAAAGTTATAAAGGAGGATAAGAAAGCAAATCCCCTGAACACCTTTATAAGTCTTAACCAACTCAGTTTGAGTAGAATAAGGTAAAAGATGTCGTGAACCATTTTGATGGACTTGTTTGTTGATTTAGACATATCGTATTCATGTCCAAGCTCGTATGCCACCCGCAGGCTAGCAACAATGGCAAAATTTACCAAAAAGAATGTCTCTAGTATCTTCCATGTGTCTCTTAGAAATCCGCCATGTTTAAAAGTACGAAACATTTCCAGATTATTCTCTAAGGTGCTCTTTTCTTCTGGGTATTTTGGATGAGAGTTTGCAATCTCACGACGAATGCTCGACATTTTAAATCCAATCCATTTACGCAAAGAACGCTGTTGTCGCCTTGATTTCGCAATTTGCTGTTCAAAAAAAAATTAAACTTAAATTATGTATACACAAGTCTCATATCAAAATTAAAAATGTGAAGACTTTCAGACAAATGGAAATTATGACAGGTACATAGGTACGCAGATAGAGAGAGATTCGGGTTTCGTGCCATCACGTAATAGCAAGGACTTTGAAAGTCCTTCACCAAACCTTTGTGCCGTGATGGCACGGAGGTTTGAGTGTTGGCGTTTGAGTCTGAGGGTTGCAAGTTCGAACCCGGTCGGCTCCCACTTAGTGCAGCTATTGTGGTAATGCCCATTCTTGACAAATATATAAAAAGCACTGTGTCTGTTGAGGCATTACATATATCTGGCACTGATGAAGGCTTAAGCCGAA